>BGNK01001459.1:106860-146419 GCA_003297005.1 Symbiodinium sp. clade A Y106 | reverse complement strand
GTAATTTCTGTATGTTTCCTACTGATACTTGCACTTTACTACTTACCGCATCGAAGCCTCCACAGGCCGAAACAGCGACTAGCGTTGCCAAAACTCGAGTTTTAAGCACTTCCCAACTGCAAACTGAAAAAAAAAACATAGCGTCAACTTTTACAACCCCAAGCTTGTTTCGGGTGGCAGGCGCGGTAGATTCCAACTTAATGCGTCTTTCCAAAGGCACAATAATCCCCCCATGGGGTTGTTTAAGGATACCTTGTGTTTTATAGTAACGCATAAACCTACGACTCAGAATATAACACTACTATCGTAGCTTCATGTAGAATCATCCTCCCGTTTGTGGAAAGCTCGTATACACTAGGCGCTCACAAGCCCCCTAAACCCTAAACCCTAAGGCCTAAGCCCGATCAAAACCCCAAGAACCCTAACGAATCCTCGCAGGAACTCTCAGAAAGAACCCTTCCGACAGTGTCGAGGGGCGGCTTAACTGGGCTTTTAAGTAACCAGGGAGAAAAAGTATACACTTTTATTTCATAGTGGTTCCGTTAAGAAAACAAGGATTAAAGTAGGGTACTCCAAAGCCCAGTTAACCACAGCCTGTGCCGGCGATTTCGATTCTCAGGTGGTTCTTATTGTCCGTGTGCCTTTAAGGACACCGTTTTCCAACCCTTATAGGAACCCTTACAAATCCTAACCCTAGGCTTCCAGGGACCTTATTATTGGGTCCTTAAGGGGTCTAGGGCCCTAACTATAAGGTCCTTGGAGGCATAGGGTAAACCCTAAACCCTTAAACCCTCTCAACCTTTTAAAGGCTAAACCCTAAACCCTCTCAACCTTTTAAAGGCTAAACCCTAAACCCGCTCAACCCTTTAACGGCTAAACCCTAAACCAAGTAACTCTAAACCCTTTAAAGGCTAGAGCCCAAGCCCTGGACCCCTAACCTCCTGAGCCCGATAAACCAATTGAAGGAACCCTCCACACCCCAAATGGGAGTTTCCGAAAATACGGGACCCTAATATAGTACCCTAAATTCCCTAAATAGACCCTCTTAGGAGCCTTACCATAGAACCCTTATGGGAGTTTCCGAAAATACGGGACCCTAATATAGTACCCTAAATAATAGGATCCTTATTATACCCACATCATCGCGTTCGCGCGCGCAAGAACTGCTTCGTGTACAGCGAAAAATCTTGGCATACGCGGCATTTCGCGCAATTCCTCATATTTGACATGCCGAAAACCTCGGGGGACGCAGTGATTTTTGAGTTTTCCACGAACAGAGCATCCATGTGCCAACCATGATAAGTTAACGTCCAGATCAGACTCCATCCATTCCCGCAGAGCATCCATGTGCCAACTATGATAACGTCCAGATCAGACTCCGTCCATTCCCGCAGAGCATCCATGTGCCAACCATGATAACGTCCAGATCAGACTCCGTCCATTCTCGCAGAGCATCCATGTGCCAACCATGATAACGTCCAGATCAGACTCCATCCATTCCCGCAGAGCATCCATGTGCCAACCATGATAACGTCCAGATCAGACTCCATCCATTCCCGCAGATCATCCATGTGCCAACCATGATAACGTCCAGGTCAGACTCCGTCCATTCTCGCAGAGCATCCATGTGCCAACCATGATAACGTCCAGATCAGACTCCATCCATTCCGCGTCTCGTAGGTACACGGTTGGTACTATTGCAGGTCTAGTCTGACCATCCATTCCCGCAGAGCATCCATGTGCCAACCATGATAACGTCCAGATCAGACTCCATCCATGCCCGCAGAGCATCCATGTGCCAACCATGATAACGTCCAGATCAGACTCCATCCATTCCCGCAGAGCATCCATGTGCCAACCATGATAACGTCCAGATCAGACTCCATCCATGCCCGCAGAGCATCCATGTGCCAACCATGATAACGTCCAGATCAGACTCCGTCCATTCCCGCAGAGCATCCATGTGCCAACCATGATAACGTCCAGATCAGACTCCATCCATGCCCGCAGAGCATCCATGTGCCAACCATGATAACGTCCAGATCAGACTCCGTCCATTCGCGCAGAGCATCCATGTGCCAACCATGATAACGTCCAGATCAGACTCCATCCATTCCCGCAGAGCAGCCATGTGCCAACCATGATAACGTCCAGATCAGACTCCATCCTTTCCCGCAGAGCATCCATGTGCCAACCATGGCAACGTCCAGATCAGACTCAATCCATTCCCGCCGAGCATCCATGTGCCAACCATGATAACGTCCAGATCAGACGCCATCCATTCCCGCAGAACATCCATGTGCCAACCATGACAACGTCCAGATCAGACTCCGTCCATTCCCGCAGAGCATCCATGTGCCAACCATGATAACGTCCAGATCAGACTCCGTCCGTTCTCGCAGGGCATCCATGTGCCCAGATCAGACTCCATCCATTCCCGCAGAGCAGCCATGTGCCAACCATGATAACGTCCAGATCAGACTCCATCCATTCCCGCAGGGCATCCATGTGCCAACCATGAGAACGTCCAGATCAGACTCCATCCATTCCCGCACAGCATCCATGTGCCAACCATGATTGCGCACTTATCACAACTGTCACACTCCCAAATATGTTTAAATTCCTGAAGGCCAAAGTTGCTGTGCTTCCCAGCATTTTCTTGCTTCAACATGGCCACAATGCTATTCTATCCCACGAAACACAGGGTTTTTCGCAACTGTCACACTCCCAAATATGTTGAAAACCCTAAAGGCCAAAACTGCTGTAATTTCCACGATTTTCTTGCTTCATCATGGCCACAATGCTTTTCTATCCCACAAAACACAGGGTTTTCGTATCCTCTCGCAAGCGCGCCTTGCGCGCGCGAACGCGATGACGGCGCGTTTTAAGGACCCCAAAATGAGGTGCCCCTTATTGTTGGAACCCCCCAAATGGGCTTGGGCCTGAATGGCCCTGGCTCCGCTCCATTCCGGAGCCTGCACGGAACTCAGAGAAGGTTTGGCCCTGAGGCTGCATGTATCTGTATAGTATATACATAGGCCTTAAAGGGCTTACTATGTCGGTACTTTAAGGCCTAAGTATATACTATGTAGGCACATGGAGCCTTTGGGTAGGGTTTAGAGTTTGGTCTTCTTTTTCAGCCCTAATGCTCCTGGGCCCTCGTAGTGAGATCCCACATCTTAGCCCCCAAAGTCCAAAACCCTCGCCCACAAAGCCCATGACCCTCTTAAGAGGCTTAGGGTGAGGGGAACTTACAGTTTAAGTTTAAGTTTTAAGGCTTCAGGTGTACCATAATCCAAAGCCTCGATGGGGAGATGGTTACACGGCTCTTGATTGCTTGTTGAAAATTAGGACTTCTTGCTTGGGTTTTCCTATACCAAGGCTCCTAGTATGTATTGAGGTTTCTTCTTGTCTGGCACTCTCCTTTACGGGCCTCAAGAAGTATGGATGGGAAATGCCTGCTGGTGCTTAATTAGGGTCCCTTCTAATCTAAGGTCATATTATAAGGGTGCCGTACTATTTGGGATACCCAAAAGGGGATCGTAGTTTAGAGAGAGACCCACTGGCACAGAGACCCTAAACCCTAAACCCTTAAACCCAAAACCCCAAACCCTAAACCTAAACCCTAAACCCTAAACCCTAATAACCTAAACCCTAAACCTAAACCTAAACCCTAAATCCCTAAACCGTAGGCTTAGCGTTCAGAGGTTCAGGGTTTTGCGGGTTTCGGTCAGGCAGTTTGAGGTTCTGAGCTTTCGGGGGTTGGGTTTACAGGGGCTCCGTGCTTCCGTGAAGGCAGCTCATGTTTCAGGCTGCCTACCTTAACCCACCAAAACCTACTTTTTTGGTAGGGTCCCGATAAATTCCATACTAGGGTAGAAAAAAAAGAACCTACAAAAAAGTAGGTTTAAGTAGGTTTTGGTAGGTTCAGGTCGACAAATTTAAGTATGTTTTTTTGCTGACTTCCTGTTGATCGTGTTAAGGTGTTTCCATTTATTTCTACTGAATTCGAGGCTGCGTTTCCATGCCCTCGAACCCTGACCCCTCAACAGCAACGCACCCTGAACCGTAAACCCCAAACCCCAAACCCTAAACCTTAAATCCTAAACCCTAAACCACAAACCCTAAACCCTAAACCCTAAACCCTCAACAGCAACGCACCTGAAACCCTAAACCTGGACCCAAACCTGAACCCCGCTACAGAGGCCCTATCTTAACCTACCGAAACCCTACTTTTTTGTAGGGTCCCTATAAATTCCATACTAGGGTTTATAATAAGAACCTACAAAAAAGTAGGGTTTGGTAGGTTAAGGTAGAGTGTGGCCCACCCTGAACCCAAATCCCTACACTAGCCGCAAGCAAACCCACAATCCTGAACTAGAACCACATGAAAAAACAGCAGCGAAGACTGAATCCGACAAATGCACATAAACAAGAAGTCCGCAAAACCCTACACTATAGGGCCGGAATATGAATGATTTTGATTTTGTACCCTTATACGTAGTTCATAATATATCTACACTATAAGATGCCCCATAACCCTGCTACAAGAAGTTTCTAAGACCCCTATTACAACCTGAAGCCCCGCAAACATAGAAGCCCGGAAAAGGAACTGCTGGCCTATGCCACTCACGGAACTGCGCAGAGCGCAGTCCCAGCAGCTCGTCGGCCTACAGTAGAAGCCAGAAAGTTGGAACATAGTTGTCCTCATACCCTTAAGGTAAAGCATAAGGGATCCTAGCCATGTTCCAACTTTCTGGGTTCTACTATACTTTGGGTAGGGCGTTAGGTTGCAAGCATTTAGATCCCTCAAGGAACCCTTGAAGGAACCCTGCAGGAAACCAACCGAGGAACCCTTTTAGGAAGCCTTGAAAGGAATCTCCAATGGAGCCCTTCAAGGAACTAAGCCCTAAACCCTACCTTAACCTACCTACTTTTCTGTAGACTCTTACCATAAGCCGTGAAATAAGATTAAGCCCTAAACCCTTAAACCCTAAACCACAAACCCCCAAACCTTCTGCAGCAAAAGGGCCAAAGCTGCCGGCGTGACTTTTGCAGTGCCGAGGATGGGATTGAGCTCCTCAGTAGCTGTGGGGCTTCGGGGCATTTTGTGGGGATCCATAAGGGTTCTACAAGGGTTTAGGGTTCTATCAGAAATCTATAAGAATTCTATAAGGGGGGGGGGGTGTTGGGTCTACTTAAAGGATTATCGGACATAGTACCTACCCTAAGGCTCCTAAGACCGTAAGGGGCTTTCTGAGGAGGGCTGGGGCTTTGGGGGCTTGGGGTTTAGGGTTTGGGTCCAGGAGCATAGGGAAGGGTTCTGCAAGGGTTTGGGGTTTGGGGCTTAGCATGAGATTGGGGGGCTTTGGGTTTAGGGGTGGCTTAGGGTTAAGGGGTCTAGGGCTTCGGGTTTAGGCTTTAGGCTTAGAGTCAGGGTTTAGGGCTCAGGGTTGGGATGCCGCCTTACACCGCCCTATTGTACACCCTGCACCCCTGATCGTAGATTACGCAACAGCCAACCACTCAAAGCCACCAAGCGAACCCTAAGCCTCAAGCCCCAAACCGAAGAGTAGCAACACCGATGAACTAATAAGAGATAACACAGGAGCTAAACGTTAAACCTGACAGACTAAACAAGAGGCCCATCGGTTTGCTGAAGACATGATCGGCCATGATCATATATCCCATTGGGGCTGTACTGTTTGGAACAGGGATGTGGATATGTTGTGCGAAAATTACAATAAGAAACCCTAAGGAACAGAAAGACGAAGTATTAGTATTCAGGCTTCTATATTACATGGTATAGGGCCTTGCCGGTTAAACCCCGCAACAACATGAAAGGCCTCGTGACCATTGACATCAAGAAACGCTTAGCCGTAAATCCAAATGGCACGTGACACTGAACTGTCGTGTCTGTTGTGTTGTGCAGTGTAGTTGTCCCATAAGCACAACAGAATATGATGGAATACACTAAGCACAAAAAATGACTTGAACCTTTGCAGCAGCCACCGCCACCAAACCATAACTTTCAACTTTTGCACCCTGAACCCTGAATCCTTATAGGACCCTTACAGAACTCTTATGCAACCTTTGGGTGTATGGCGTATGGGTTTCACCCCCCCGCGCCCTCACCACCNTGTCACCCCGAGCCCGTGATCCGTATAGGACCCTTACATAACTCTTAGGCGACCTTTGGGTGGATGGCGGATGGGTTTCCCCCCCCCCCCCTCCCCACCCCCCCTCCTAACAAAAACGGACGGAGGCAGCTTGCCTCGAGTCGTCTTTCCAGTGCGGCCTTCTTGACCTC
This sequence comes from Symbiodinium sp. clade A Y106, assembly GCA_003297005.1. Taxonomy (NCBI): domain Eukaryota; class Dinophyceae; order Suessiales; family Symbiodiniaceae; genus Symbiodinium; species Symbiodinium sp. clade A. Next base: position 140,109 of record BGNK01001459.1, on the reverse strand, counting down.
GGATGTTTTGGGTGGCGGAATGGGTGTGATATCGGGGATTATAGAGGCTGTAGGATTCGAACAAGGCTTTGGGGAAAATTACAATTCAACTATATGGGAACTTTAAGGGGGCCCTAAACCCCCAAAGCCCAAAATTCAGAAACACGTTTTCGGGGTGAAGGGTTTAGGGTTTAGGGTTTAGGGTTCCTTTAGGGTTTAGGGTTTAGGGTTTAGGGTTCAAACGGCGTCAGGGAGTCAGGGGTCTATGAGCAGCTTGGGAGATCAAGCTTTGGGATCTTCGGGCTTCAAACTTAGGGGGGATAATGTAGGAACCTGATTAAGAAACCTAGGGCCTTTATTAGGGTTCCTTATATGAATCCTTCTATTTTGGGGTTATAGGCCCAGGGTTTCTTAATCAGGTTCCTACATTAAGGTTTAGACTGTCGACTTCAGGGCTTGTGGGATCATGCTACCCTAAACCCCAAAACCTAAACCCTGAACCCCTAAACCCTATCATGCGTTCATGGCCATGCTGCCGAGCCCAACAAGAAGAGGATGAGTGCATCTGCCATCACCTCAGCATCGGATTGGGAGGAGGAGGAGCGGGAAACAAGGTTCAACATAGTATAACCCAGAGGGTCCATATATACTACCAGTATGGAATTATGTCCCAGAAGACCATCCCTATAACGGTTTTGGAGACCTAATTCCATAATAGTAGTGTAAACTGACCCTCTGAGTAGGCATAAGGATTATGAAAATTTGTACTTTCAACAGGGCTTTGGGCTACTTGCACTTTCAATAGGGCTTTGAGCCAATTACATTCTACGTATATAACTAGAAAGGGAAGGAAGGACTAGTATGGCCTCCTGCTCCGGGTGCGCCATTCTGAGGTCTAGATCGATCAGGCCCAAACTCAAACCGACACCGGAATCCGCAAGTCCGATTTACATCAAGGAGTTCGCTTCTCTTGTACATTCCACTCTGCATATTTATAATCATCCCAAAGCCTACCACGGCTGCTCCACGGCGGCCGTCTCTTGCGAATCCCTTGACACTCATGTCAAGGGAGGGTCGTCCTTCCGGACTGCTGCTGCTTCCGCGTTCTGCCAAGCCGTTCAAGGTTCAAGGCCTGCAGCAAGTCTTTGATCATGGGGTGGGTCCGGTCCTCCGTCTTCATATTCCTCCTTTTGCGGCCGAGCCATGTTCTGGCTTCGTTCTGGCCGTTGATAAAGGCATTAATGTCACCCGACGACATTTTGGGAAATGCGCCTTTCCAGGCTGGATTTGTGTACCCCAAGGGGCATCAAAGGTGGGGTGGAGCATGACAGCATCCCAGGATCTAGGGCTCTGGGCTGGCCCTTAGGGTTTAGGGCTCGGGGCTGGCAGGCTCAGGTTTAGGGTTTAACTGGGCTTTTAAGTAACCAGGCAGAAAAAGTCTAAACTTTTATTTCATTCTGGTCAAGGAAAAATGTATTAAAGATGGTACTCCAAAGCCCAGTATAATAGGGTTTTTGGGTTTCAGAGGCTCCTGATATACTACCATCTGGCAGGTTCAGGTTTAGAGGTTAAGCTTCAGGTTTAGGGCTTAATTACCCTAGGAATCTAAGGACTCATATATTAAGGCTTTTGGGCCCAAAGACCATACTATACAAGGCTTTCGGGCTATTTTGATCCCTGGGGAAGTTAGAAGGTTGGGTATTGGGCATCTAAGTTGAAGTCTAGGGTTCGGGTTCGAGGTTTACTGCCTAACTGGACCCCAAGGAACCTACATTTCTAGGGCTCCTTATTATGACTTCCTTATATGAGTCCTTAAAACGGTAGGTTATTTGGGGGTTAAGGCCTAACAGGCTTTTGGGCTGTTTTGATGCCCAGGGTTAGAGTTCAAGGCTTCGGCCTTAGTGTTCAGCTTGAGGCCTCAAGGTTCGGGCTTAGGGATTAGGGCTTTAGGGTTTTAGGGGTTTAGGGGTTTAGGGGTTTAGGGTTTTAGGGTTTAGGGGTTTAGGGTTTAGGGTTTAGGGATTAGGGCTCCAGGTTTAGGCTGGGAAAAAAGGTGAATTTCTGATGTTGGGGGAGCCTTTGGGCGGGTGGGTATCGGTCTCGAGAGCTCATAAATAGCCCAGCCAATCGGAGCTGCTGAACCCTAACCCTGAATCCTAAACCCTGATCCCTAAACCTTAAACCTAAACCCCCAAATCCCTAAACCCTAAACCCCTATGGAACCCTTATAGATCCCTTTAAGGAGCCCTTATAGATCCCTTCAAAGGAACCTTTATAGAACCCCTAAACCCCCGCATGAGTCCAGGTGCGTACTCCCGCAGTGGTAGCGAGGCTTCCAGGCCTCGTAAGCTCGCTGCTTTGGGATTTCCCAACGGGCTCTGTTGTAAATTCCAACATGGATCTTGGGTTTTGAGGTTTAGGGGTTTAGGGGTTTTGAGGTTTAGGGGTTTTAAGGTTTAGGGTTTATTAGGGGTTTAGGGTGTAGGGGTTTAGGGGTTTAGGGGTTTTGGGGGCTTAGGGCTTTAGGGTTTAGGGTTGAGGGTTTAGGCTTGGTTAGAGTTTATAGGGTTGGTCGAAGCTTAGTGTTGAAGTTTGAGGCTTTTACACAGGGTTGAGCAGAGGAGCCCTGCAAGGAGCCCTTCACGGATCGCCTTTGAGCCCATGACCCCCCAAGTACCCTTGAAAGGGCTTGATACTTCTTATCAAGAGGTAACTAGGGGCTACAATAAAGGGTGGTTGGGGGGCCTCCGTTTAAGGATGCGTTTTAAGGGTCCCGACTTGGTGGAGGTGCATCTTTGGTTCGGGACTTGCTGCCTTGGGGCCACGGCTTTTTGGAGGCTCGCGGGTACCCGCTTTCCTCAACATCGGATTATAACCATCGGAAAAGCTGTCAACAAACCCTAAACCCAACATCCAAAACCCTACTGTAGGTACCTGATCAAGAGACCTTGGGCCTTCATGAGGGTTCTTCATAATGTCTTAATATGAATCCTACTATTTTGGGGTTATAGGCCCAGGGTTTCTTAATCAGGTCCCTACATTACGCCCCAAACCCAAAACGCTGAACCCTGAGCTTCTACAGGCTCTCGGTAGATCGATGACTCCATCTCGCCTCGCACGTTCAGTGACGGGATGCTGTACTTGGAGCGTCTAGTATAGGCCCCTTACTGGGGCATCTTCTATATTGTATGGACTGTATGGACATTGTATCTTTTCACGTAGCTATAGTTAATATAGGGACTGTCGGGGATATATAACCCTAAGGGTCCATGTACCCAAATAGCATATACTTTGGCCTTAAAGTAGTCCCTATTTGAGTACTTTAGTTGCCAGCGAATTATCAACCCCCACCCCCGGCAAAAGCAGTTTAAAGAGGCTTTGTAAACAGTTCTCGACTCCCCTGATCGAGCCAGGATTTTTTTGGAGCGAACCTGTTTTTANGCGAATTATCAACCCCCACCCCCGGCAAAAGCAGTTTAAAGAGGCTTTGTAAACAGTTCTCGACTCCCCTGATCGAGCCAGGATTTTTTTGGAGCGAACCTGTTTTTAAAAACTAAACAGTTTTATTAAAAACAGAAAACATTTTTAATAAAATCTATTTGTAATCACATTTCCTCAAGAAGCGACATTTTTATTAAAAACCGAAAAATTTTAAAACCGCTGCGAATTCAAAGGTTCCTCAATGAAAAATTAACCCATTACCCAGAAACTTGGGCAATCTTTTAAAATCTCAGGGTGGGGGNAAAACCGCTGCGAATTCAAAGGTTCCTCAATGAAAAATTAACCCATTACCCAGAAACTTGGGCAATCTTTTAAAATCTCAGGGTGGGGGGTGGGGGGTGTAAGTTGGCCGATGATTTAGTATCTACTATTTGGGTACACGGACCCTTAGGGTAAGGGCCTTATCCTGAAGGACCCCAAGATCCCAGTTGGGCAGCCTCAAAAGGTGGGATGAAGGTAGGTAGGATTAAGGATCCCTTGAATCAGGACCGTTATTTGGGATTACCCCTCCTACCTTCATCCCCCTAAACCCTAAACCCCTAAACCCCTAAACCCTAAACTCTAAACCCACCTTTTGAGGCCCCTAAGATCCCTGTGTGCAGTGAGCCGAGGCACGTTGAAGATCTTTGGCTTCGAGGGGAGGGCGCTTCGCCCTGGGTGACTTGCAGTCTTTGGAGCTGTTCTTTTTTTGTTTTAAGGGCCCTTTTTCGATCTGCAGGTTCGAAAGCCTCAGTTGAGGCGAGCTCTGTGGAGCTGGGGGTTTAGAGTTCAGAGTTCATGGTTTATTTTTACCTTAATCCGGAATAACCTACCTCTTTAAGGACTTATATAAGGAAATCATAATAAGGAACCCTAAAAAGCTAGGTTTCTTAGGGTCTAGGGTTTAGAGATTTAGAGTTTAGGGGTCTGGGTTTTGGAGTTTGGGGTTTTGGGACATCAGGGCTTCGGGGGTTTTAGTGTTCCATGGGTCTTCGGGTGTTTTATGTGGGTTTAGGGTTTAGGGTTTAGGGATTTAGGTTTTAGGTTTTAGGGTTTAGAGATTTAGAGTTTAGGGTTTAGGGTTACAGGGCTTACGAGGTTTTGGGAGCTAAAGGTTGGAGTGTGGGGTCTTCGGCTTGGGGTTCGGGTTTGGGGTCTTGGGGCTATTGTTGTAATTAAGGTAACAATACTTATAACTACTTATAACCCCAATTAAGGTACTTATAACCATACTTACAAAGTCCCATGATCCTCCAAGTATTGCTTTTGTTGAACGAGGTTGGTTGCGTTGCTGGCGGGTTCTTTGATTGGATGAAGCTTGTGGGTTGATACTACAAAGTGGGTTGAAAAATGTTGCGAGTCTTGTTTCGGGGGTCTTCTGTTCAGATGCTGAGTTGAGAGTTGCAGACTCGGAGAGCAAAGAGTAATGTGATTGCTTTTGTTGAGCGAGGTTGGTTGCGTTGCTGACGGGTTCTTTGATTGGATGAAGCTTGTGGGTTGATACTACAAAGTGGGTTGAAAAATGTTGCGAGTCTTGTTTCGGGGGTCTTCTGTTCAGATGCTGAGTTGAGAGTTGCCGACTCGGAGAGCAAAGAGTAATGTGTTCACAAGTCTATGCTTAGGGAGGCATGGCGTGGTCCAGGGTGTAGGGTACTTGAAGACTTATAAGCCATGAACCTCCAAGTATGATACTTCAGACTTCGGTTTTTGGACTTGCGACTCGGAGCTGAGAGTCGCTACGACGTCAAGCACCCGAAAGTTGAACCCCAAATCCAGAACGCAACAGTTGTCCATAGTCATGCTAAGCCCCACGCCGTAAGCCCCAAATCCAAAAGCCACCGTCAGCCTAACCTCAAAACCTTAACCCACGTTCCACCCTCGACGGCAAACTTCACACGCTAAGCCTCACAGTCGTGTTCTGTGTTATTGGTTAGTTGCTGCCACTTTCCTCATAATTACTATGCAAAACAAACCTTAAAAAGAAATATACGCTTGTGCCATGGCACTAATCAGCACGGAAAGAAAAATGAGACTGCCAAATTTTCCATAGGAGGATCCTACAGTGTCAGGGTTTATGGTTAAGGTTATGGTTAAGGAATATTATAAGGTTAAGCGTTTAGCGTCCAGGGTTCAGGGCAGTGTAAATTAATTTCTTGGCTAAGGGAGTTCAATGTCTCAAGATTCCAGGCTTCAAAGCGAACCGAAACGCAATAATGTTCGTCGGATTGCTTCAGCAAGGGAACAAGGTATCCCGGAAGGATGCTACACTTCCAGTTCAACCCAGGATGTAGGGTTCAAGCCCTAAACCCTAAACCCTGAACCCTAAACCCTAAACCCTGAACCCTAAACCCTAAACCCTAAACTGAAACCCTAGAACCCAGCCCTGCTTTAAGCTAACCCTCCGAGATACAAACCCCGAAAAGCACACCCTAACTTCGTGGACCCGAGAAAACCTGCGATTTGTTGAAGACTTTTCTAAGGAACCCGTAATAAGGAACACAAAAAGAATGTAGGTTTCTTAGGGCCCAGGTAAACACTAAACCTTTGGCATGCGACAGATCTTGATGCACATCCCACCAGTACGCATCGCGCGTCGAGGCAAAGCATCTGCAGGAGATGGGGCACCCTAACCCTAAGGCTCAAAATGGCCCAAAAACCTTATATAATCTTTAAGCCCAAAAACCTTAATCATATAATATGGTCTTTAGGCCCAAAAGCCTTGAAATACGGGTCCTTAGAGCCTTAGGGTAAGGGCCCAAGGACTATTGGGGCTTCCTAAGTGTTCACCGCAACCGGTAGGTTGCGCACGCGAAGTTCAACGCACTTTTTGGGTTTCAGTCATTTGGGAGTTTCCGAAAATAGGGGATATAGTACCCTAAATAGTAGGAATCATATTATAAGGAACCCCAAATAAGGTACCCCTAATTTTCGGAAAGTCCCATGTATAGGCTTGAGGGCTTGAGGGTTCGGTTTTCGGGGTTCATGCATTACCCTAAGGGTCCAAGTACCTAATAAGCATATACTCTCCTAAATATTGAGCTACATAACTACTATCCTAAACCTAAGTACCTAATTATTGGGTCCATTGGACCCTTAGGGTTACCGCAGATATCGGCATTTATTCAGGCTTTTAGTTTGTGGGGTCTATGCGAAACTCAAACGGACACAGTAGGCAGCTACGGAGCAGAAAGTTGAGTGTACGACATCTACACGCCCTGAACCTTCATGCAGAAACATAAACTGCAGAAATGAAAATTCACATCGAAAGGTAACACGCAAAACTACAACCGTGAACCCTACACCCTAGTTTAAAAAACACTGAACCCTCAACTCTGGATTCTAGACGAAGACCCGAGCCCTGAACCCTAAACCCTAAGCATCCCTACACCCTTTTAGTACCCTTATAGCTCCCTTTTAAGGAGCCCTTCTAGATCCCTTGAAAGGGATCCTAGAGAGCCCCTACACCCATAAAGCCCTGACCTTCCCCAGGAAATCCTAAAACCACTATGGGCTATTAGACCCAAAAGGATCCCTATTAGGACCCTATTAAGGGTAGATTAAGGTACCCTTAAGGTCTAATAGCCCATCGTGGAAACGCAAACCAGAATGGAGAACCACAACTAAACATACACCCAGAGAGCGGCAGACTACCCACGGGAGCCCTTGGCTCGCCTAGGCCCTAAACCCTCGGTTTAGGGTTTAGGGTTTGGGGTTTAGGGCTTAGGGTTTAGGGTTTAGGGGTATGAAGGGTTTGGCAGGGTCCAAGTACTCCCTAATATAGGACTTGAAGGCCTTTTTAGGTATCAAAAGCCATAAATAAGGACTACCTGGACCCTTAGGGCTATAGAACAAACCCGGCTGTTTGAGGTTTTGGGTTTAGGCCTTCAGCTAATTCTCAGTTGGCATAAAGGCCTTCATAATTTGAGCAATTGCTTGTATACTCAGGCTTCCAAAAAGAGTGAACTGGATTCAAGATAAGAGTATATAAACTGAAAACGCGAATCAGTGAACCTAAGACCCTGCAATTAGATTGACGGGGTAGCACTTATAGCTTGGGGTTTGGGACCTATACCCCAAATGGTTGAAGCATCCTAAACTCTATTTAACCCCAACAGCCGAAACCTCGAACTTTCAACCTTAAGCCTACGCCCTGCACCCCAAACCCAAAGCCCTAAACCCCAAACCCTAAACTCTAAACCCTAAACTCTCAATCCTAAACCCTAAACTCTCAACTCTAAACTCTAAACCCGAAACTCTGAATTCCAAGCCCTGAACCCTAAACTCTTTGTAACCCTTATAAACTCTAAAACCCTGAACTCCAAATCCTTAACCCTGAGCCTGGCAGTGCTCTGCTGTGCTCGTTGCCGCAGCTGCTTGGCCTGCAGCGTCTGCCCCAGTCCTCGGACGAAGGGAACATCGGCACCTTTATAATTAGAACAGGCCCTGGGTTAGGGGTTTTGGCTCCAAAACCCTCGTTTTTGTAGGGTCCGATCCTTAGTAAGTAAAGGGCTTAGGGGTCCCTTTAAGGGTACTATAGGATTCGATAGTAGGGTTCCCTTTAAGGGCTTAGGGTTTAGGTTCTTGTATCATGCAGGGCATAAACCTTGTTAGAGGTAGGTTCTCATCGCTTCAACCAGGCTTTTGGTTTAAGGTCCTACACGGATGTACGGTGTAAGGGTCAAGGCAAGAATAATTAGGGGTTTAGGGTTTAGGGTTTAGGATTTAGGGTTTAGGGTTTAGGATTTAGGGTTTAGGGTTTAGGATTTAGGGTTTAGGGTTTAGGATTTAGGGTTTAGGGTGTAGGGTTTAGGGTTGTCTGGAGTCTAGGATGGGCCCATTTCCAGACCCTAAGCCCTAAAGCCATGGAAGGGCACAGAAGCTCGGGGTTCAAGGGGCTCTAGGGTTTAGGGTTTAGGGCTTTGGGTTTAGGGTTTAGGGCTTTGGGTTTAGGGTTTAGGGTTTAGGGTTTAGGGCTTTGGTTTTCGCATAGCGTAGACGCCAGAATATTGAAACCCCCTTCCGAAAAAGCTATGGGCCCCTATAGAGAAGGGGGCTTGGTTAATTATAATCAGGGGCTGACGCCATAGACCCTACCTGCCATACCTTAACGCCAAACATCCTACCTTTTCAAGTAATCATATAAGGAAAACATACTAAGGGAACTTAAAAAATGTAGGATCCGTAGGGTCCGGGTAAACCCTAAACCCTAAACCCTAAACCCTGAACCCTGAACCCTACACCCTAAACCCGAGACGCCAACCTTCAGGGCTTAACTCTCTTCTTCAATGACCGCCAAAAAAAGGTGGCACTGCCTATCCCTAGGAATCTAAGGACTCATATACTAAGGCTTTTGGGCCCAAAGACCATACTATATAAGGCTTTTGGGCTGTTTTGATGCGCAGGGTATGAAAGATTGATTGTAGTTGAGAGTTGTCCGGTTGGCTATGTGGGTGGTTGTCAGAATTATGGTCCCTTTTGGGGTCCGGATTTTGTCTGCGGCACCTAATATTTAGGGTACCCAACAAGGGGCCATAATTTTGACAACTACCTATCCCAGAGGGTCCCACATACACTACCATTATGGAATTAGGTCCCCAAAACCAAAATAGGGATGGTTTTTTGGGGACCTAATTCCATAGTTGGGGTATATGGACCCTCTGGGTATGTAAGTAAACACCAACCCTTCAGAGTTTAAGGTGCAGGACCCACGAAATCCGAACGGCTTGAGACGTCCGGCCGAGGAGCCCTAAACCCTAGACCCTAAACCCTACCTTAACCCTGAAGAACCTACCTTTTTAAGGGCTTATATACGGAGATCATAGTAAGGAACCCTGAAAAGGTAGGTTCTTCAGGGTTAAGGTAAACCCTAACAAAGAATTCGGTTTCGGGAACTCGGTTTGAGGTTGAGGGTTTAGTTCTTAGGGTTTATAAGGGTTTTAGGGAATTGCTTACCCAGCACGTTCAGCAAAAGCAGGGATCCTTGAATCAGGCTTAGCTGCGCGAACCTTAGAGACGAATTCCTAAATGGGAGTTTCCGCAAATCGGGGACCCTAAAATAATACCCTAAATAGTAGGATCCTTACTATACGGACACCAAATTAAGGAACCCCCCCTATTTTCGGAAACTCCCAACTCTTAAAACCCATAAACGCTTAAACCTTAAACCTATATCAGTACTTTAAACTACCAAACTCTACTTTATTGTAGGTTCTTATTATAAACCCTACTATGGAATTTATAGGGACCCTACAAAAAACTAGGTTTTGGTAGGTTAAGGTACACCCCAAAAGCCCCTCAACCTATGTAGCGAACCGACACTTTCGAGCCTGGCTCTGCGTCGCCAACTGCCAAGAACTGCACATTCTCAGCTCTGAAATCACCTCGGCCCTAGACCCTAAAATACACCAAAAAACCCTCAACCTAAACCTTAAACGCACCGGGCTTCGATCTTACCAGGATTCCGAACATGCAAGGGTCCTTTAATAGAGCCCTTTATGGCCCTTGATAGTGGCGCCCTGTACACAATACCAAAACGCGAACATGAACAAACCCAACTACATTTGGGGCACTTAGAAGGCTTGGCTGAGAGGGTTTTAGCTTGCGTTTGCAAGGGCTTCATCGGGCCTGGCCCCCAAAACCCTAAACCCTAATCCCAAAACTCTAAGCTGGCTTCGGGTCTTTGAGCTTCGGGGTTTATACCCGAAAGGGGGTGCTGGGTTTAGGAACTGGGTTCCTGAGTAGTCCCTTAAGGGTACCCTATTCTAGAACCCTACAGTCAATTTAAGGGGACCCTGTTGTAGAACCCTATAGTACCTTTGGATACCCTTTTTCCTACTATTCCGTTGTAATAAGGGACCTTAAGCAAAAAGGGTAAAAGGGTACTACTCTGGAACCCAAGGAAAGAGCTTCACTTCAACTACTAGATAGTTTAGGGTATAAGGTTTAGGGTTTAGGGTCATAGATGAAGGTCCGACAAAACATCCAAAACACCTCAACGTTCTTCAACAGACCCAAACCTCCCTGAAGCCCGAATCCTAAACCCGAACCCACACACCCGAAACACTCAACTAGGCCCAAAGCCCCCTGAACCCAAATTCGCGCAACCCTCAACCGCACTCTCGAACCCAAACAAAAACCTAGCCTCTAAAGTTGAATTGGGAACCATAACCATACGGAGGCCCAATCACGTAATATAGGGGGCTTAATAATTAGAATAGGGTTTTGGTGATACCTTGGTATATGTACAATACATTCAGATATAATATACACCCAAACCCTATTCTAAATATTAAGAACCCTATACAGCCTAGCCTATAAACCGCAAACCCTAATCCCCTAGGTGACATTTTGGTCTTTCGGGTTTTCATAAGCCGCGATGCTCGGCCGCAGTGACTGACTCATCACTTCGGCGCTTTGCAGATTGAGCCGTGGCACCTTTTTTAGGGTTTACACTTTACTGGGTTCTGGTTAAAGGTCTCAAAAATTTAATGTGGTTTCCTACATATGGGAGTTTCCGAAAATAGGGGACCCTAATATAGTACCCTAAATAGTAGGACCCTTATTATAAGGACCCCAAAATAAGGTACCCCTAATTTTCGGAAACTCCCATATGGCAACTTGAAAGTTTGGGGTGCAGGGTTGGGGTTGATCAAAAAGCCGAAAAGTACTTCTATTCCCCTAGGGATCTAAGGACTCATATATTAAGGCTTTTGGGCCCAGACCATACTATATAAGGCTTTTGGGCTATTTTGATCCCCAGGGTTCTATTGTCGGATCCAGGATTCCTGGCATTTAAATGGTGACCCGATTCGCTACAGGAGCCACATCATCTAAAACCCTAAACCCTAAACCCTGAAGACCTTATAAAACCCTAAACCCTAAACCCTGAAGACCTTATAAAACCCTAAACCCTGAAGACCTTATTATAAAACCCGATGACATCATGAGAACTGCGGGCTCCGGTATCTGAGCACAGTGCCCGGCAGGGATTCGGATTAGGTTCAGCTTAGCATTTACGGCCTGACTCCTGAAGCCCATATAGAGTAGAAGCCAGAAAGTTGGAACATGAGTATCCTCATGCCCTTAAGCTAAAGTAGAAGGGATCCTAGCACTAATCCTCCTAAACCCATGTTCCAACTTTCTGGGGTTCACTATAAGCCCTAAGTGTGAGGGTTTAGTTTATGTGAAGAATGGATCACCAAGACTTCGCCCTAAACCCCTAATTTTTAGGAACCTGATTTAGAAACCTTGGGTCTTTATTCGGGTTCCTTATATGAATCCTAATATATTGGGGGTTATAGTCAGGTTCCTACATTATACCCTAAGCCGAGAATGCCCAGGCACCCAGCAGAAGTCTTCGTCGGAAGCGGTGCAGCTCACTCTTGAATTCTCGGCAACAGGAGTCAGATGTCGGGGCTCCGGTTTGAGGTTTCGTGTTTCCCTAGGACTCTAAGGACTCATATGTTAAGGCTTTTGGGCCCAAAGCCCATACTATACCTAGTAGTAGAGTAGGTAACCTTTAACCTTTTTGGGGTAGTATAATCCTAATATTATGAAAAAGGTTAACCTTTGGTTCCCCATGGGCTGTTTTGATGCCCAGGGTTTGGGACTCTTTCGAGTTTCGGGTTGCGCTTCGGAGAGTTTTGTGTTACCTTGCCCAGAGGGTCCAAGTACCCAGATAGTAGGTTTTAGGTCCCCAAATCCATACTCTGAATGGTTTTTGGACCTTGAAACCCTACTATTTGGGTACCTAAACCCTAAACCCAAAACCCAAAACCCTAAACCCAAAACCCAAAACCCAAACCCCTAAACCCGAAACCCTAAACCCGAAAACCTAAACCCGAAACCCAAAATAAAACCCAAAACCCTAAACCCTAAACCCCAAACCCTAAACCCTAAACCCTAAACCCTAAATCCTAAACCCCAAACCCTAAACCCGAAACCCTAAACCCTACTATTTGTGTACTTGGACCCTTCGGGGTGGGGTTTACAAGGCTCCAGGTGGCGCTTTCAACTTCCAATCGCTTTGTATCATACCCTGGGGATCAAAATAGCCCCCAAAAGCCTTATATATTAGGGTTTAGGGTTTAAGGTATAGTATGGTCTTTGGGCCCAAAAGCCTTAATGTATGAGTCCTTAGATCCCTAGGGATAGAGGGTTCTAGGATGCAGGGTTGGGGGATTAACTTTGCCCACAACAGCAATCCGAACCCAGACCCCCGGGAGGATCCAAAAAGAAGATCCTTTAATGGCGGTTCCTATAAAGTACCCTTAGTAGTATAGGGCCCCAAATTAGGGGATCTACTTTCAAGATCCTCCCGGGGGTCTGGGAAGGAGATCCCACCTAACGAAACCACACGAGGACCCTCGAGGTTTCCTTGCTGAAGGCCTCATGCTCCTCAATCTGGGAGCTTCCGAAAAATTGGGACCCTAATAGAGTACCCGAATTAGTAGGATCCTTATTATAAGGACCCCAAAATAAGGTACCCCCAATTTTCGGAAACTCCCATGTAGGCATGACCAATAAACTCCAGACCCAAATGGAGCTATCACCAAAGCCTCGCAAGCACAAAATCCCAAGTGGTTGTCCTGTTTTGGAAATAGGTCCAGAAAGAAAGATACCTGAGTAGATCTGTCTAGTCTGCCATGGACGCCCTAAGCCCTAAACCCCACCATCAAAGCCAGGCGTCCCAGAGCCAACCCCTTAGGTTTGGGTCGTCCAGATCTGCATCCCGCAGGTGGGGGAAGCCCGACCGGGCAGAGGCGGAGTACCTCAAGGTTTCAAGTTTAAAGGCTTAGGGTTCCTACAGCTCAAGACTAGGGTTCACAACAAAGACTACAAAAAAACAGCTTATGACAACATGGGGCTTAGGGTTTAGAGGCTTAGAAGTGAAAGTTTGGCGGTTGGGGTTTACGTAGTGGAAGGTCAACTGGCTTTTCGGATTACGAGGTTAATGAAGGCCTTGGGCTTAGGGCTTCGGAACTGCATATACGACGCACACAGTCTCGACAAAGACGTCCAGTGCCAGAGTGCGTGAACTCTCTTCGATTCTCTTCGCTGAAATCTGATCCATGAGACAGCCGCCTTAACATAAATCTTGTACGAAGAATGACGGACAAGATTCAAACACGAATGAACCACCTTGCTTGCACTCGAGGGCCCATCGAAAACCACAAACCTTGAACCCGAAACACTAATTAACCCTCAAACCCAAACGCCAAACCCTTGTCCGAAAGCCAAAATCAGCCGGGCATCAAGGCGACCAAGCCAATCCTCAGGCGTTGAGAGGTTTGGACTTAAGCAGCAACGGCCTTCGGTTTGTTGCGTTTAGTATAAGGGCCTGAACAATGACCAACACTGTTCCTCAGGGTTCCTGAATATGTTGCTAACACAAAACCCTATTCCAATTAGTAAGGGCCTGGGTCTCAAAAGGGGTTGTGTGGGGGCGGGGTTCAGCCCAATATTGCCTAGTGAAGGATCTCTCGTGGAACCTTCCTGAAACCCTGAACCCATAAAAGGAGTTTATGACAAAGGCTTTCAAAAAGGGCTCAGGGGTTCAGGTGTTTAAAGCATTTCAGATCTGTGTGGCGTCAGTGCGTGGTCTTACGGCATAGGGTGTTGGGCTTTGGAGAGAAGAGCTTGGGAGTTTGGGATTTCTGTGCGAATACAACCTGTGAAAACAAGGCCTATCGATCCTTGAGGTCTGAGAAGTATTGAGCTAGATGTTTCAGAAATATTCCCACAGGGATAACTGGCCTGTGGCAGCCAAGGTTTGTAGCAACGTTGTTTTTTATCCTTTGCCAAAGCAAAGGAGCCGCTTCCTGCATCTGCGTAATAGTAGCAGTGCGTGCATCAATCCTTCCAGCATCTGTAGCCCACAATCTTCGACCCCGGCCCTAAAAAACCACAAGAAATGTCAAGACTTTCGGAATATAGTTTATAACTCCAAAAATACCCTATGCCAGAGAACATCGTACCTCCCGTTTCAAACAGGTCGGAGCCCTGACTCCCGATTATACCCTACTTACCAAGTAAGTCGTGATCCTTTATCTTTGGACTCTTCTAACCCTCCATAACCCTAGAAATCTAAGGACTCATATATTAAGGCTTTTGGGCCCAAAGACCATACTATATAAGGCTTTTGGGCTGTTTTGATGCCCGGGTAATATCAGACTCCAGATAGATCTCTTGAAGGCACCCTAAAGGAACACTCAAGGGACCCCAGCCCAGAATCATCGGGCGCGTTGGATTCTCAGCGCTGTTCGCTCTGACCCAGGCGTAAACCCACCCCTTAAACCGTAAGCCTAGGGGTTTAGAGCGTAGGGGTTTAGGTTTATAGTAGAAGCCAGAAAATTGGAACATCATTCTCCTCATGCCCTTAAGGTAAAGTACAAAGGATCCTAGCACGAATCCTCCTAAACCCATGTTCCAACTTTCTGGGATTCGCTGTAAGGGTTTGGGGTTTGGGGTTTAGGGTTTAGGGGTTAGGGTTTAGGGTTTCGGGCTGGGGGAGGGGTAGATTTTAGGAATTCGGGTTTTAGGGTTTGGGGTTTATAGGGGGGTTATAGTGAAACCCAGAAAGTAGGAACATCGATTTCGGATGATTCATGCTGGGACTCCCTTTACT
This sequence comes from Symbiodinium sp. clade A Y106, assembly GCA_003297005.1. Taxonomy (NCBI): domain Eukaryota; class Dinophyceae; order Suessiales; family Symbiodiniaceae; genus Symbiodinium; species Symbiodinium sp. clade A. The sequence goes on along the minus strand of BGNK01001459.1, from coordinate 125,024 downwards.
TTACTTTAAGGGCATGAGGCTAATGATGTTCCAACTTTCTGGCTTCTACTATAGGTTCTAGAATTTAGGGTTTAGGGCTTAAGGTTTAAGGAGGTTGTAGGATTCAGGAGTCTAGGTTCAGGGATAGGGGGTTAGGTTTTGGAATTCAGAGTTTAGGGTTTAGAGCCCGGAACCCGAATTCCTAAAATCTACCCCTCCCCCAAACCTAAACCCTAAACCCTAAACCCCAAACCCTTAAACCTAAACCCCTACGCTCTGAACCCCCGAGCCCTGAACCCGAAGCTCCCTGTTCGCTGAGACCTGGGCGTGGCGGCGGCCAGCACTCCGCCTGCAAGGCGGGGCCAGGGCAAGCCAGGAACGCCCAGAATCCTGAGGAAAAGGGGGGATTTAGGGCTTGTAGGCCTTAAAGGGATCTATAGGGGTTTAGGGATCTATAATAGGGTTCCCTTTTTAAGGGGATCTATAGGTGGGTCTATAAGCATCCTGGGGAAAACAGGGTGGCTTAGGGGGTTTAGGGTTTTGGTTTTGGGTTTAGAGGGTAAATAGGGTGTATAGGGGTTTAGGGTTCAGGGGGGAGGAGCTTCGAAACATAGGGGCCTCGATTCGCCCAGGATCCTGGGAGAAAAGACTCGAATATAGGGGCCTTAAAGGGATCTACAGAGGGTTCCTGGGCCTTAAAGGGATCTGTAGGGGGTTTAGGGTTTAGGGTTCAGGGGGATCTATAAAGGGGAAAAAGGCTCCAATAGAGGGGCCTTATCCTGAGAGAAAGGTTCGAATATATACGGGCCTTGGTAGAAGGGTTAAGGTTTAGAGCTTAGGGTTAAGAGTTTAGGGGCCTTGACAGAATAGGGTTCCTGTCTAAAGGGGTTTACAGGGGGAACTATAGGGGGGGAAAGGGCTAGAGTCGAAGAGGATCCGCGCTCGGAGGGTAAGGGAAAAGGGTTTAGAGTTCAGGGTCAGGGTCTACAGTAAAGCCCATAAAGTTGGAAACCGGATTAAGGCCAAATAGTGCTGAGATTCCCTATACATTACTCTTACGGATTGAGGCTATTGGGTTTCCAACTTTTGGGCTTCTACTGTACTAGGATGGAAGAGGATTCATACTTGAAGGCATAGGGTTTAGGGTTTCGGGTCTTTAAAGCGCTCTGTATGGGATCCTCGGGAAAAAACACTACAAAGATTTAGGGAATTGGGATCCTCGGGAAAGTGCTTCCGAGGATTTCTTTCAGGGTTCCTTGATGGGTTCTACAGGTGATTCTCGGCAGAGAAACCCTCAAAGGATGTAGGGTTTAGGGATTATTGATCCCGTGCCCGGTCCTCCGAGCATATCGTGAAAGAATTTGGGCGTAAACACAAAACCCTGAACCCTGAACCCCGAACGCTGATCCCAAAAACTCGGATGCCGATATCCTGGAGCCTAACGTCGAAGGCCTAAACCAACAAGCCCAAACTCGGATACTCAAGCGTAAAGCTCCGATGCTCAAACCCTCAACTCGGATCGGCAAACCCTAAAGACAGATGTTTACGGCCCGAAGCCCTGGGATACAAAGAAGAAGCCAGAAAGTTGGAACATCACTACCCTCATGCCACTATTGCAAAGTGTAGGGAATCCCAGCACGCATCATCCTAAATCGGCTTCTACTTCACTATACGCGCCTTAGCAATTAGAAAGGGGATCCTGGGGAAGGAGTCCCAAGGATCATAGAATGGATATACCCAGGGGCTCCAAAGTAGTTCCTTTTTTGGGTGTCCCCTTGTTTTTGGTTAGGGACTCTAATATACTACCCCAAAAGGAACTACTTTGGAGCCCCTGGGTATGGAGGTTCTACAGTATAGAGGCCTTGATATTGAGAATACGGTGTTGGGTACATCCCGGTATATCATACTATACTAACTCATATGTAAGGAATCCTGAGGAATAGTGTTACGAAAATCTTCGGTTTCCAGGTTACACTTCGAGGCTTCCCCGTAGAAGATTCCAAGGCACACCGGTCGGAGGAAGCCGTGGATTACCAATCCAGATGCCACACCTCAATCCGACTGCTATCGGGTTTTGGTTTAGCCCCAAGGGTAAAGGACCTGATAATTAGGTACGTCGGTTTTAGGATACTAGCTATGTAAGTGCCAGTATATGATTAGTAGGGACTTGGACCCGTGCTATCGGGTATTGGTTTAGGGTAACAGATGTTCCTTTCAGAGATCCTTTTTGGGGCAAGATACAGGTTCCTACAGGGTCTACAAAGGTCTGCTATAGGTGCCTTCATGAGTCATCATCGGGTTTTAGACAAGGGTTTATACAAGGCACCACAAAGGTGCTAGTTTCTTTGAGCGGCCTTAGTACGATTGCCTCTTTCATAAACACGGAACTCCGGGTGGAGGTTTGAGACAAGAAACCCTAAAACCTGAACTCTAAGTGACTAAAGCAGGAAAGGCGACAACAAAACCTTAAATCGCACCCCACACCCTCAGAGCCGCATGCTGCATACCCCTTACTTAAGGAATATTTCCTAACTCATGAAACTAAACGGTGCCCATAGAAATCCTATAGCCTGCGGCAGGATGTAAGGAATGCCGAAACCCTAAAAGCAAAACCAAGGGCTTCGCGTAGGGATGACCGAGGGTTTGAGATTTTACAAAGTGCCGGGCTTAGGAATTTCTGGACATATAACTAGCCTTGAAGCCCACAGCCCGCAAGCATGGCACAAGCTTCCCGACACTTTGTGGAATTGGATTCGGGAGGGAGCAGGAACCGATGCTTCATAACCTGGTCCGCACTACAAGTAGTCTAAAGAGACCGAGGGCAGGTCCTACAACCTGCGGGCTCAAGAGCCGGAAGCCTGACCCCCGAACCACAAGCTTTCAAGAATGGATTAACAAAAGCCCATTTGGGGTTCCTGATTATGATTTCCGGGTACAGACGCTCTTAAAAAGGTAGCTTGTTTCGGTTTAGGATCTAGGTCGGGTTTCGGATTTCTGAACCTCCCATGTCGAGGTGGCCTGTCGTCGCAAGGCAGGGGCCAAACCAGGAGTTGAAACAGGCCTGAAGATAGGGTCTGTGGCGAATTATGTCTAAACTTACAACGTTCTTTACCGATTGTGGAGGATTTAACTGTGACTTATAAGGTTTGAGGTGTCCGAGGATCTTTTGACAACGGGGCTTCTAGAGTGAGGAATACTTCCTTTAGTCTTCATGCTGTTACGTTTATAGTAGAAGCCCAGAATAGCCGCAATCCTTAAGAGTAATGTACAGGGAATCCCGGCACTACTTGTCCGCAATATGTTTTCGAAGGCTCTTCATGTATGTTGCTTCTTAGCAAAGCCTTTGAGAACATGAATACCTTAACATTCCCCACCTATACCCGAAAACCTACAAAACCAGTTGCGTAAGTGATCTTTGAAGGATCTCTGGGGACCTAATTCACAAACTCCCTGCTGAGAACCTTCAGGGAATTCCTTTGGGGTTTAGGGTTTAGGATAGCCCGCCAGGGAATATACTTCCCTATCGTCACTGGTTACCCTAGTGCTCCTGGACCCTCGTAGTGAGATCCCAAAACCTGGCCCCCAAAGCCGAAACCCTCCCCCAGAAAGCCCAAGACCCTCTTACGAGTCTTAGGGTACCCTGTGAGTTAACATCACACGGCAATCTGACGACTCTGAAGGTGGGGGTCTAGTGCATGAATTAATGGACATGATCATGGGACTTGGGGCAACTCTACTTATAATAAGTACTTATAGCTCCAAACAGGTACTTATAGCCATACTTACTAAGTCCCATGATTCTCCAAGTATGCTTAATGCATACGCTTGATTATTCAAGCACTCTTCCAAAGCAAGCATTATAATAGGAATGCTAAGATTAGGGACGTAAGGGCCTTTCAAGAAAGGCGATGTATTGATCAGGCGTCCCCATTAGTAGCTGCGGTATAGGGTTTTATTGCTTCAAGGTTGGGGGTTTTGGGCATCAGGTTTAGTAGGGTTTCGGGTTCCTGGCTTTGAAGACTTCTAGGTTTAGGGTTAACAGGGTTCAGGGTTTGTTGCTTGGTTTTGGGGCCTGCGATTTCTGTCCTTTGACATGGCCGGAACCACGTACCGCTGGCGGGCTTCGGGTTTAGGCACAACCCGGTCTTGCCTCAAATGCATTAATCATTAAACTACGCCGAGCATGCTTTTTCCTTGAAGCTGAGCTCATCTCTAAACCCTAAACTTCAGGAGATTTTGCATCAGTCGTATCAGAGCTTGGGGTATTGGGCTTTTTAGGGTTAAGGGTTTACTTGCAAGAGTTGTTTGCAGCTCGAATGCCATTTTTGGGAGGTCTCTTTAACATCGGTGCTAAAAAACAAGCTGCCAGGAGTGTCCACACACATGGGGTTGGGGACCTTGGGTTGAGGGTTCAGGTTTGGGGTTTAGTTTTTTTTTTTAAAGGGCCCTTTTTCGACTGCATCAGCGAAAGCCTCAAAGAGGGTTTAGGGTTTAGGGTTTGGGGTTTGGGGTTTAGGGTTTACGGTTTCGGGGATAGGACGGAACTTGTTCCTAAACAGCTTTACCGATCATCATCTTGGAGGAGGATATGCCGGAGTAGTTGATCTTCTTATCTCAGATCCACTGTGCCTCGGATAGAACAAATCATGAGAGAAAAAGCCTCGGGGGGCAGCTTAAATCCGTATCATGTGCTGTGGTTCGTACACACACACACGCGAATATATGTACATATATGTATATATATATATACATATACAAATACTTACGCATCAGAAGGCGCGAAAGACAAAGAACACGAACAAACACAGAGTAGGATAAGTAATTCAACAGATCCCTTGCAGCCGAGACGCATTGAAGATGAACTCATTCGCAGATTCCTGGTCTACAATGCCCAAAGCGACAACAGAAGGACATTAAAGGAACGCCAAGGAACAGTGTATACTTTTACATAATATATATATATATATGTCATACATGTATGTGTTATGTAGAAGTTCTTGAGTGAGGCTCATACGTAGATTCTGGCCAGGAGTTGGGAGGATCATGGTCTGCGGTATGAGGCATAACGAGTCAGGGTACTACTTCGGGCTGCAGGGCGCTGACGCACACGGTCTAGGGTTGAGGATTTACGGCTGCTGTCTGAGTGCCAGAACTCAATACTTAGGAAAGTAAGATGCAATAACTTTGCACGCCTCTGTCAATCGAAGAGCAAGCCACACAACGGAAAGGTGTACGGCATCACCAAGAACACAGCAACGACCAATGCTCAGAACTTGCTCTATCGATGTCCAAACCTGTATCAATACCTATCTCTATGCATACCTCTATTTGGATCTTAATCTATGTACACCTTGCGTGCATCTATTTGCGTGTACATATGCTTGTATGAATGTACAAGAAACATAACAATGCGAAACATTCAAGCAGGGTAAGCATTGGAATACAAAATGACCCGAGGGTCCAAGTACCCAAATAGCAGGGTCTCCGGAACCGCAAGCCATAATTCAGAGAATCGTATTTTGGAGAAGGCCACACTACTCGGGCACCGGGACCTTTTGAAGATTACGGGAATGTGGTGTGTGGACACGCCTAGCCTCTAAACCTCGACACCCTGAGGCCTCAAAACCTGAAAGCCCAAAGCCTTGAAGTTCAACACCTTCACCTCATTCCCCAACCCCCAAAAAGCGAGAATCTTCCCTAAACCCCATGGCCCCCTTAACCCTAAACCCTACAACCCTGAATCTCAAGAATCTTCCCTAAACCCGACACGCTAAACAGAACTAAACTCATGATTCAAGCTCGAGGAACATCAATGAAATCTTCGAAGACATCGACGGAGTAGATCAGGTTCCACACTGTCAAAAAATTGTTGTAGGGCTTGGGACGTCAAGCTTGGTGCGTGCTTTGGGGTTGCAGGGTTTTAGGGTTTAGGATTGTAGGGTTCAATGTTTGGAACTCTTAGGGTCCAGTGTTACAGGGTTTTGGGGTTAAGAGTTTAGGGTCAGGGGTTATAGGGCTTGGGGCTTAGGGATGGATTCGTTGATTCCGGTGTTAGGATTCGGATTGACCGGTTCAGTGCGTATCGCTGGTGGACACAGCGGTAGCTGTAGCCCCAAGGGTCCAAGTACCTAATCATATACTTTCCAAAATCCTAACCTACATAACTACGATCCGAAAACCCAGTACCTAACTATTGAGTCTTTTGGACCCTTAAAACCCTACGATAAACTCCTCTAAACCCTTATAGACCCTAATTACTGGGTCCTTTGGACCCTTGGATTAGGGCCGGTTTGAGGGTTGTTGGGGCTCTTCGCTTTCTTTGGGCTGTTGGGGATCCCTACCCAGACCTTCCAAAAATCCCTCAGTTAAGGAATATACCTTAAATTATATTAGGGATCCTATTATAATTTAAGGTATATTCTTTAATTAGGGGATGTTGGAAGGTCTGGGTACATGAGTGCTTTTAACTTTACGTTCACGTACGGCTTGTGAATGCTCTTTGGGTCCGCCCGACTTACTGACACATGACTTCGCAGTGTGGTCGCAGCCAGAAAACCTTACGCACAGCCCCTTCTGTAGCCCCGAATTCTATGTAATTGTAGGCTATGACCCCTCTCTTCTAGGGCATAACCGGCATAACCTTGTATACCCCCCACCACCCTCCCTTCCTCAAAAAAACAGTAGTCTGGCTACTTGCTCCATAGCGCAAATCCTAACCCGAAGCTTCTCCGGCCTCCAAGTCAGAAAAAGTCTAAAACCTAAGGTGCTTCGGGGGCGAGGGTTTGGGATCTCACTACGAGAGTCCAGGAAAATTAGGGTAACGCCCAAAAGTCAAAAGCCTTGAACACTGACCCTGAGGCTCCATGTATCTGTATAGTATATACATAGGCCTTAAAGGGGTTACTATGTCGGTACTTTCAGGCCTAAGTATCTCCTTTGTCGGCACATGGAGCCTTTGGGTGAAGCCCGAGCGGCAGTGGGAAACCATTAACCCTAAACCCTAACTAAACCCTAACTAAACCCTAAACCCCAAACCCTAAAGCCCTAAAGCCCTAAAGCCCAAAAGCCTTGAACACTGAAGCCCGAGCGGCAGTGGGGGTATGTAAACGGCACGGCAAAAGCAGTTGCCAGACCCAGCAGTGGCCCGGCCAGGAAAAAGGAAGTGTTGACGGACCTTAGATTTCCTTAAGGGTTTAGGGTTTAGGGTTCCTTTAAAGGGATCTATAAGGCATCCTTAAGGGTTCCTTTAAGGGATCTATAGGCTTTTGGGTTTAGGATTTCGGGGTTTAGGGTTTAGGGTTTAGGGGTTTAGGGTTTAGGGTTTGGGGTTTGGGGGTTTAGGGGTTTAGGGGTTTAGGGGTTTAGGGTTTAGGGGTTTAGGGTTTAGGGTCTAGGGTTTAGGGGTTTAGGGGTTTAGGCGTTTAGGGGTTTAGGGTTTAGGGTTTAGGGGTTTAGGGTTTAGGGGTTTAGGGTTTAGGGTTTAGGGGTTTAGGGTTTAGGGGTTTAGGGTTTAGGGGTTTAGGGGTTTAGGGCTTAGGGTTTAGGGCTATTTCGGCTAAGTCTCATGATATAGGAGCCTTCATGATTCGAATTAGGGTTCCTTTAAAGGGGTCTATAAGGGTTACTACGAAGGATCTATAAGGGTACCATACAATTGACGGACCTTAGATTTCCTTACTACTCCAATAAGCCACAGAAATAAAAGGTTAAACTTTCCGATTCCTACTAAACTACAAGAACCCAAAAAGTTTAAAGGTTGGGTATTGGACATCTAAGTTTCGGCTACGTCTCATGATTCTCCATACTATAGCCGCCTTATTAATCAGAATAGGGTTTGAGGGATTAATCTACTATAACTATAATAAGGAACACCCAAAATAGTATTGGTAAATATTGAGGCCCCTGTATTACACCGAAGGTCTGTCCTGATTTGCTGACACGCCTTACGACTTCGGTAGTGCCCTCCTGTACAGCGGGGGTTCTTTCCCCTAAACCTGTACTGTAACCATTGGACCCTAAAACCTGAGCCCGTTGCTCGACAAAAGCTTGCATTCTGACATGAAATCTGGAGGAGCTTAGCCACTGTGAAACCACAACAAGAAACACGGAGAGGACGACTGTCCCGGCAAAAGAATAAAACAAATGAAGTGATGACCAGAGGTAATACTACAAGTGACAGTAGTTTGGTAGTAGTAGGAGTAGCAGTAGTAGTAGCAGCAGCAGCAGTAGTAGTAGTGGCAGTGGCAGTGGTAGTGGTAGTGGTAGTGGCAGTGGCAGTGGTAGTGGTAGTGGCAGTGGTACTGGCAGTGGTAGTGGTAATGGAAGTGGTGTGGTAGTGGTAGTGGGGCTGGTAGTGGTAGTGGTAGTGGTAGTGCTAGTGCTAGTGCTAGTGGTAGTGGTAGTGGTAGTGGTAGTGGTAGTGGTAGTGGTGTGGTAGTGGTAGTGGTAGTGGTAGTGGTAGTGGTAGTGGTAGTGGTAGTGGTGTGGTAGTGGTAGTGGTAGTGGTAGTGGTAGTGGTAGTGGTAGTGGTAGTGGTAGTGGTAGTGGTAGTGGCGGTGGTAGTGGTAGTGGTAGTGGTATATAGTGGTAGTGGTAGTGGTAGCAGCAGCAGCAGCAGCAGGAGGGCTAGTACTAGTGATAGTAGTGTTACTGATAGCAACAGTGACATAATTGATGACTACCCGAGTACCCCTGACAGCACCCCCTTCCCCTTAACGGAGCCCTTTAACGAAAGCCGATTCTCTCTTAAACATAGCACCCCCAGAGGATGCCCAGAAAGACGGAAATTACAAAGGAGTCACCACGCGAAGCACCGGTAACTGGTGAGAAAGCGCATCGCCTGAGAAACATCCCCAAAGTCCTTTAACCTCCTGCACCCCAAACCCTCAACTAAAAGACCTAACCCGTAAACCCCTGACCCAAAAGCCCAGGGGCCCCACTTTGATGGGTATGGACAAGCCCGCCAAAGCCTGCGCTTTCGGACTCTGCATTCGGACTTGACACTTGCCGTTGGCAGAAACCTTGACCCTGAAAACATCAGCCGAGGGAAGCAGCAAAAAGGTTCGGGTTTTAGGGTTTAGGGTTGACACAGAGGTCTGGGAGTACAGCGTGTAAACAGGGCATTCGAGCTGCGATCATGAAAACTCCACCGAACCCCCAACCCGTGCCATGTGGGTCGACATGGGATGAGACCAAGGCAATCCAAAGCCTGAACCTTTACACAGCTACCCTATACCCCAAAACCCAAAACGAAAAACCCGAAACTATGGCCCTAAACCCTAACTGAACCCTAAAGCCCTAAATGTCCCCTGGAGGCTCTGGGAGCCTTTATAGCGGAAGTAAAGCTTTCTGCCCTTGGAGCTTGCTGACAAGCTCCAAGCCCTTCACGCGGGCGGCTATTCTAAATCTGCTTACGGTTTAGGGCTTCGGGCTTGGATTTGAGGACCCCCCTAAACCCTAAACCCCAAGGTGGCGATCTCCATCCTCGAAACCGCACTTGCTATGGAAGCCTCGGGTGCAGAGCAAGCCTCCGCAACCCAAATCGTTTATAGTAAACCCCCAAAAGGTAGAAACCGGATTAAGGACAATTAATTAGTGCTGGGATTCCCCATACATTACTCTTAAGGGTTGAGGCTATTGGGTTTCCAACTTTTGGGCTTCTGCTGTAAGCCAGAACCCGCACAGTATCGACAAAGGCTAAAGGGTTTCCGAATCAATACGGCTGATGATCGAAATCCTGCAGTACCTCAATGACCATAGACTATGGGAATTCTGGTATATTCCATATTATGGGTAATGCAGGATTTATATCATCTACCTTAGTATTAATAAACTTATAGGGTCAGGACGGTTTAGGTTTTACAAATTGTAGGGCTTAGGGTTTATATGCTGTTAGGTTCAGGGTGTATTGACAAAAAAGTATTTTTTAACCGTAAACCCTAGACTGATAACCCTAACCCCTACCTTAACCCTGAAGAACCTACCTTTTTAGGGTTCCTTATTATGATTTCCTTGTATAAGTCCTTAAAAAGGTAGGTACTTCAGGGTGAAGGTAAACCATACCCTTAACTATCCCTACCATCTGAACATCCTCCCAGCGCAAACCCTCATCCACCGGCCGAATCTGCCAAAGCGATAGTGGGAAACCGGTTAGCAGGGTTTAGGGTTTAGGGTGTGTTGGGAGGCCCTGCTCCTCTGGGAACCACAGAGGATGTGCCGTAGGCGTTGCACACTGCGGTTGCCGTTGCAGCTTGCCCAACTCGATTTCTAAGTCTTCGTGGCCCTGCCAGAAGCCGCATCTGCACAGCTGCGAGAAAACAGGTCCTCGAAGCAATTTCAAGGCTGGTTGCCAGGATGGATTGTGCGTCTTGGCGGCGTGATGCTGCAGGGCCAAAGCCTTGAAGTACGGCTTCCATGACGTCACGGATTTGTTCAGCGGCAGGGGCCATGGCTTCGCAGGTCATGACGAGGCGTCTCAGGGCTCAGGGCTGGTTTGGCAGAGTGGACGTGAGGGAGGTTGGGTCTAATGTAGGAACCTGATTAAGAAACCCTGAGCCTATAACCCCAAATTAGGAGGCTTCATATAAGGAACCCTAATAAAGGCCCAAGGTTTCTTAATCAGGTTCCTACACCAAACCCTAGAAGCCTAAACCAGAAACAAAACCGAAACGCAAGGCCCTAAACCATAAACAAAACCGAAACGCAAAACCCTAAACCATAAACAAAACCGAAACGCAAAACCCTGAACCGTAAACAAAACCGAAACGCAAGACCCTAAACTTCCTAAACGCTAATCTAAGCCCTTCTGTCTGCGGACCTTCGGGCCACCAGCTAAAAGATCTGCCGCGACATAGAAAGCACCTCCGAGCATTTTGCTTATAGGGATTCTAAACCTAAACCTGTTTAAATCAGAAAAAGGACTACAATGGAGACTATTGATACTAGTAGGGTTGGGGTTCAGGGTAGCACCTTCCAGGTTTCGGGTTTAGCACTTCAGGGTCAGAGTTTAGGGTTTAGGGGTCAGGGTTTAGGGGTTAGGTTAGGGTTTAGGGTTTCGGGGTTAGGGCTTCGGATTTAGCACTTGAGGGTCAGAGCTTAGAGTTTAGGGACTCCACGAGATTGAAGGTTTGGGAATTGGGGGGCCGCTCTCAGCCTCCAAAGCACTTAAGAAGAAGGTAGATACTCTGGGTTGAAAACAGTGGTCCGGAAACGTTGGTTGGAAGTATCCGATGTTCACGCAGAGGGATTAGGGCCAGCACTGTTTAGGATCCAGGGGTGTGGAGATTCAGGTGTAGTGAGGCCTGAAATTTGGGATTTAAAGTTTGATGGGGCCAGGTGTTGGGGCTTGGGGCTTCTATGGGCTGGGTTGGCGCGGAGTGTTTCGGATTTAGGCTAGTTGGAGTTTAATTACGCACGCCGGGTTTGCTTGACAGATCATTGGACTTAGTTCCATAGATACAACCCTCCTCGCACTAAGTGTCCTGAAGAGTCAGCCTAAACCCTAAACCCCAAACCAAAGCCCTCAACCGACCTTTATGCTGATGTAGTGATATGGCTCTCTGAGCATTAGGGCTGAAGGCCAAAGGCTTGAAGCTTCATAAGGCCTTCCTCGATGTGCATTGAATTTTGGACACAAGAAGAAAGACCTCAAACAGATCCCGATTCCCAAGCTCTCATTTTCAAACCCCTTTTTTCATCCGTGTATCCCAATCCCTAAGTCCTACTTCCTGAACCTTACTTCTCGCACCCCAAAAACCCAAACTCTCCATCCGACACACAAAGCCCAAAACGGTTTAGGGTTTAGGCTTTGCCCTAAACCCTAAACCGAAAGCACCGAAGCACTAAATCCTTGCAATCTGCCTGCTGTCACACCGTTGCCGATGGCAAAGGGAAGAAGGATCGGCCTTAGTAGGGCCCCCCAAAGAGCACATAAGCAAAAACCGCCTTATAATGAGGCCCAATAGGGTAGGGATATCCCTATAAAATGCTTATGCTTATGTGCTTTTTGGGTCCCTGACTTAGTCGAAGCCCGTGGAGTCAAGGGCTCAATATCTTTACTTGAAGGGTCATGGGACTTGGTAACTATAGGGTTCCTTCAAGGGCTCCTTAAAAGGCACCATACCTACTAAGTCCCATGATCCCTCAATGTAGGGCTTATCCGGATCCGGTTCCTTGATTGGATTTCCTTATATAAATTCATTAAAAGGTAGGCTACTTGGGGGCTAAGGTAGGGTTTTACCCTAAACCCTAAACCGATTCTGGAAGGTCCTGGATTTACTGCGTTCGGTTTGGGTTCTGGTGCTGCGGGGCTTTCCGTTTCGGGTCCCGCTTCGGATTCCAAGCTCCGGTGGTGCCACATCTGTGATTTGTCGGTTCCGTTTTGCATCTCTCTTCTTCAACAACCGGGCCCCAAAAAGTTCAAACTTTTTAAGATAGAGCGAATATATAAGGCCAAAAAGTTTAAAGTTCCCCCGGTCACTATCTAGGCATTCAGGCTCGGCTTCCGAACCCGCACAATCTGTTGCGTCACCTGTAGCTGGCTGCAGTTGCTCGCATTATTTTTTGAAGTATGTACTCCCATTCGCGCTCAGTTGAGTGTAAGATTTACGCTGGAAACAGCCACAGCGGAAGCCCCCAGACAAACGAAACCGAAACGGTAGTGCACATGGCAATGCGAGTGGAAACCAAAACGGAAGAGCAAATGGAAGGGAAAACCCAACCGGAACACAAACGGAAGTGCAAACAGAAGGGGAATCCCACGGATACTCGCAAAAGGAAAGACATGAGGTCAGGAGTGGAGATGTGTTGGCCCACTGCTGCCTAAAGTGGGCATCACAAGCACCTGCATTGCAAGCTACCTCGGACTACCATAACCTGTTGTTTTTGTTGGCTCTTATCTTAAACCCTAATATGGAATTTATAAGGGACCCTACAAAAAGTAGGTTATGGTACATGCCAGGACAACATTCTCTAAGTAAGGTTTTCAACTAGCCCAAGGCAGGAACTATGTATGCTTAAGACGCCGAGGTCGCTACTATCTGTATACTGGGAGTTGTGTTGGGGGTTTGCAGGGATTAGAGTGGCAAGCTCTCCGTGTTTGATGCTCAAAACAAGCACATAGTCTGACTGAGGCGGCACTACATCGCCCATCGCAGCGCTTTAAGCAAATTTGGGCCTTGGGGCGTTCATGGCATAACGGGGGCCTGTTCCCTTCAGTCCTGGATGTGGCTCCCCCAAAAAATTGTAGAAGCCTAGTCAATAAACCGTTACACTCCAATTGAAAACCTACAAACCCTGGGCATCAAAACAGCCCAAAAGCCTTATGTAGTATGGTCTTTGGGCCCAAAAGCCTCAATGTATGAGTCCTTAGATTCCTAGAAAAAACCTGAACCTACAAACCTTGAAACCCAGGAGCCTCGACCCATGAACTCCCCGGCCATGAAACAGAAATCCCTAAACCCAAAGCCCAAAACCCTAAACCCTAAATTTCCAACACCTCGCGGCTACAATCGCTGCCTCCAGGGTGCGCATAGTAGAATGCGTTGGGCATCAAAGTCATGGCAGAAAAATAAAGCATCGATGTGCCACCATGCCTTTGCAAAGACATAGGAGAGGAGATATGCCCGAGATCCTTCTTACGGGATCTCTAGGGGTTCTGATTACTGAACCCTCCAGCTATACTACCAGCTGTCTGGAGGCTCACAAAGGCAGCGGAGCCGAAGCCAGGGCTTCAGGGCTTGGGGTTTAGGGTTTAGGCTCTTCTTGCAGTTGCCCTTAAACGAGGGACCCCTCGTTTTCTGGAACCGCCAAACCTAAACCCATAAAACCTACAAATTTTCAACTTTTAAATCCCACATACATAGCTTCTACAGCCTCCTAAACCGCTACACCCTAAACCGTAAACCCCTAAATGTTAGATCCGAAACCCTAACCCCTAAACCGGAATAAACCCCCACACTCCAAGCCAAGTTGCAGTGCCATCTTCATCTCCGGCGTGGCGTAGCCTCAGTAACAAGATGCAAGAATCTCAAGAGTGAAGGGAACCGTGCTGGGAGGCTCATGGGACTTAGTAAGTATCGTTATAAGTACCTCAATTGGGGTTAGTTATAAAGAAAATTCTAATATAAGTATAGTTACCCCAATTATAATCTTAGTTACTGAGTCCCATTATCTTTTAAGTAGTCATACGGGGTAATTCAAAAACCATGACCCTGGTCTTACGCTCGCATTCACAAGGGCCTTATCAATAAGCAGAGCACTCACATTAAAAAAGAGAAGTTACATTACAATTCGAAAAGCAATGGTTTCGTAGTAAGTCCTGAGGAACCAAAAATCTGTTACCCAGAGGCTCCTCATATACCACTATTATGGAATTAGATCCCCAAAAACCATCCTTATTCTGGTCTTAGGGACTTAACTCCAGAATAGTAATATAGGACCCTAAACCCTATAGAACCCTTAGAGGAACCCTTAAAAGGGCCCTTGAAGGAACTCTCAAGGGAGCCCTTGAAGGACCTTTTAAGGGAGCCCTTAAAGGAAGCCATAATGATTAGAGTACGACTAGGAAGGCCCCTGGATGCCCCTGCGATGACCTGTTCGCATCACTCCATAAAAACTCTAAATGCTACTTTAAGGTTTAGGGTTTAAGGGTTTAGGGGCTTAAGGTTAAGGGAGTTTTTTGGTAGGGTGTTTATTGCAAATTTTCTTGGAGGATCATGGGACTGAGTAACTGAGGTTCCTTGAAGGGCTCCTTAAGGGATCCTTAAAGGGTTCCATAATGGAGGATCAGGGGACTTAGTAGCTACGGTCATTATTAGGGTACCTGTCAAAACACAACTAAGGTTGTTAGAACCATACTTACTAAGTCGCATGACCCTCCTCAACTCTCAACGCTTCCGGGGCTACGGGCTTGGAAAAAAGCGATGCAGGGTCCGAGGGTCTACTTGTGGAGCCAATGACCTACTATTGCAACGGTATAACCATGTGTTACCTTCTATCCAAAGAGTCATAGCCTACAATTTTGCAGGGCTTAGGGTTTAGGGTGTATAGGAATTCCAGGCTATAGGGTGCTATGGTTATGGGGTTAAGTGCCGTAGGGTTCAAGGGCTTAACATTCAGGGTTGAAAGTTCATCAAGGGTTCTGGAGGGGTTTGCGCAAGAGATTCTATACGGGTCTTTACCTGGGGTTATTTAGCGGGGCTTCTCTATGGGCTACTAAATGGGTTTACGGTGTAGTTGGGGTTAAGTTGAGTTTTGATTAGGGTTTAGGGCTGAGGGCTAAGTAAGTCTCAGGAATTTTGGGGTTTGGGCGCTTGAGGCTCCACGAAGCCCTTCAAAAAACACGGATGGCATTTAATGGTGTCCAACCGTTCTGATTCTGCCACCATGGCCATGTGCCAAAGCAAAGGATGGCGCTCCAATCGTCCACTTTGAAGAACCACATAGCAGTGAAGGCGATGGTGAACTCACGCGGGAAGAAGTCGCTCTTGAAACCATGAACATACACCGTTGATCATAAGTCCCATAACGTGAGTGATCGTGTCTTAGCCTGAGCACAGGGTGGCTGATAGCTCCGCCTTCCGTGGAAGTGCCACTAAAGCTCGGCATGGGCACGTTGACAGTGGGCGTTCTCATGCGACAGATTTAGGTGTATGTAGGGAGGTGTAAAGTGGCATAGAGGATGCACGCATATGATATATGTATGTAAATATGTATGTATGTATGGATAGATGGATGGATGGATGGATGGATGGATATTATGTGTATATATATATAGACGGAAACATATCAGGAGAATAACGGGACATGGGATTCGTTATGATACCATGGGCATGTTTATGTAGATCGTTGCAGATTCTCAACAACGACGCACTTTAACAATGAAGCTTGGCCGGGCGTTCTTGCTATTGGGGTTTGATAGCACTTGGCGAAGTTTCACTTAATTGCTGAGTTCATAAGCCCCCAAAAGTGTACACTTTTAAATTGATAGTGGGTAGTATTATCCTAAAAAGTGTAAAGTGTATCCACTCAGCTACTAAGTTCAGCTGTGACGTTGCAACATGTGCCCAAAGCATCCGAAACCCCTGAATTAAGGAATACCCGGGGATCCAAAACCTACCGTTTTAAGGGTTCTACCCTCTAATTAAGGGGTCATAACCTGCTATTTTGTAGGGCTTGGGGTCACAGGTATACCTTGAATTATAATAGGAAACGTAATTTGATTTAAAGTGTATTCCTTAATTAAGGGTTGTGGATGCTGTGGGTATAGGGATTTTCGACATGGGGTGGGGTTTTAACAAGTCCCACAGCAACAAAACAACCCAAACATAAAACTTCAAAAACCTGCAAAACCGAATTATCTCGGAGGAAGAACCTCTAAACAGGGCCTTAACAACCAGAATATCTCTTAGAGCCCTTTCAGGAATCCTTGACAGCTCCCAGCCAAGTCACGGAAAACCAGCTGATTGAAGCCGATCACCGGGAAGAGCCTCTAGGGACTTAGTAACTTAGGCTCCTTAGAGAGATCCTGCAGGGATCCTTAAAGGGTTCTATAAGGGAGTTTCCGAAAATTAGGGGTACCTTATTTTGGGGTCCTTATATGTAGTACGGATCCTACTATTTAGGGCACTATAGATTAGGGTCATCTAACCCCCGTAAGGGTTCTATGGTAAGGCTCCTAAGTCCTAAGAGGGTCATGGGATCTCTGGGGGAGGGTTTGAGCTTTGGGGGCTAAGGTTTGGGATCTCACTACGAGGGTCCAGGACATTAGTGAAAGGGTTCTATAAGGGTTCTATAGTGAAAGATCATGCGACTTAGTAAGTAAGGTTCGAAGTACCTCAATTGGGGGTTGTAAGTAGTTATACGTACACTGACCATAATGAGAACCCTAGTTACCAAGTCCCATGATCCTTTAAGTAGGGCTTTGTGGAGTTGAATATTGTTCTAGGGTTGAAAGTTTAGGGTCTGCCCAGATCCGCCAACTACCCTTTGTTATACCCTAAATGCCACTATTAAGGACCGTAAGGGCTGCATTGAAGGGCACTTGGGGAGTCTTGATGCGCTTGATGTTGCTTTTAATGCCATGCATTCAGGAAGCTCAGAAAGATTCTCATGCAAAACCCCTTAATTCAGACCATACGTTACGTCTTATTAGGGATCCAGTTCTTAATTGAAGGATTTTGGAGCTACTGCTGATGGACAAAATCCTGCATGACCCTAAGGACCCTAAACTATGGGAATTATGGTATATTCCTTATAATGGGAAATGCAGGATTTTGTCCATCAACAGTATGGCTTGGGTGGCAGATCTCGAAAGCCAGAGGCCGAATACGAGTTGTAACCCTGTGCAAACCCACATTAGTTCAGGGTTTAGGGTTTAGGGTTCAGGGTTTAGGGTTTAGGGTTTTAGGTGCCGATTTCTGACAACCAAAATTACTGGCAGCTAGGATTCTGTACTCAATAAAAAGGTGAGGTTTAACAAACAAAGACCATCCAAATCGCCACCAAGTAGAATGACATGCAGCATGTTCTAGAGTAGTACAAAACCGAATCTGCAAAGCGGAAACCACCTAAAGCGGAGTCCCAGCAGTACATCAAACCCGTAACCATCCTTATCCCCTACACTCGTAACCCTTCTTGCTGAGCCTTAGGCCCTGAAACCCTCAGCAAAGCGACGGAGTCATCAGCGCTGTGGTAGATCCGACCAGTAGCGCCCGCACCGGAAGCGGTGGCTCCTAACCAGGTTCGGCGGTGAAAGGATGTGAGG
The DNA here is from genome assembly GCA_003297005.1 of Symbiodinium sp. clade A Y106. Lineage (NCBI taxonomy): Eukaryota > Dinophyceae > Suessiales > Symbiodiniaceae > Symbiodinium > Symbiodinium sp. clade A. The sequence continues at coordinate 107,281 of BGNK01001459.1, read as the reverse complement.
TTTTACGGCTGGGATCGTGTTGAGGGGTAATAGGTTTGCCGGTATGCTTTGTTCTCTTCCATCCCGCCTGACGAGGGTGGAGTGCCTCTTTAGGTGTACTTTGTTGCTGCGTAATCCCTTTATAATACGGGTACCCTTTTTCCTACTATGCTGTTTGAATAAAGAATCCTAAAACAAAAAGGGCAAAAGGGTATTGACAGTATTGACCCCTAAACCATAAACCCTAAACCCAAAACCCCTAAACCCTAAACCCCTAAACCCCTAAACCCTAAACCCTGAACCCTAAATCAATGAGACCAGAACCGGGGAACCCTAGATCCGAAACTCCAAACCCGAGACCCAGAGCCTGTAATCCAAACCCCCGAAGCCTCAAACAAAATACTATCGGGGCCTCAATAATTAGAGTAGGGTTTCGGGGGGG
>BGNK01001459.1:89671-106803 GCA_003297005.1 Symbiodinium sp. clade A Y106 | reverse complement strand
ATAGGTCACTATTTCAGCTCTTATATTACCTGAAATCAAAGCGAAAACTGAAACCAGCGTCCTCTCTTGGCGCCTCAGATCTGGATTTGCAAGCATCCTTCGGCCACTGCTGCAGGATGCATCGGTTCAGTGTGTACCCTAATGCTCCTGGACCCTCGTAGTCAGATCCCAAACCCTGGCCCCCAAAGCCGAAACCCTCCCCCAGAAAGTCCCCTAAACCCTAAACCCCTAAAACCCTAAACCCCTAAAACCCTAAACCCCTAAACCCCCAAACCCTAAACCCTAAGGAGCCTTCGGGTAGGCTGAGGGTTTAGAGCCAGGGCATGAGGGCTTGAGGCTTTCGGATGGGTGTGGAGCTTCCCCTAAGGGTCCAAGTACCTAATACTCTCCTAAATATTGAGCGACATAACTACTATCCTAAAGCTAAGTACCTAATTATTGGGTTTCTTGGGCCCTTAGGGTTCAGATGTAGAGCGAAGTCTCAGCTTTAGGATGTGTGATGTGCGATTTAGGTCTAGGTTGAGGGTTCAGGTGGGCTTTCGAGCGTTGGGATGACTACAATCCCTGGGCCCTGAACCCTAAACTCTGGATGATTGCCGGATTCATGCTTGGGACCCAGGAGGTCCCTTGGTATCCCCTGAGACCCCGCACAAAGCCCCAGGAAATCTGCCTTTCAATCTTCTTCCTTGCTCTTGGGGTTTAGCGTCTTGGGCTTTGGGTTTGGGAAGTGTCGGGAAATCTGAATTTAAATATATTCCCAGAGACTCCAAATCCCTTTGATTAATTATAACTTGAATCTAGTGCACGAATTTGCTCATCAACCCTAAACCTACACCCAAACTCTCTACAACTACCCTAAACCAAACCCTCTACACCCTAAACGGCCCTATAGATCCCTTTAAGGGTACCCTACAGATTAAACATCCGAAACCATATAGATCCCTTTAAGGAAACCCCCTTCTTGTACCCTATGGCGCCTCACTGCGGTGCCTAAGGCACAGGGCAGCGCGGCCAGCAAGTGGCGCGGTCCGCCCTGACGTTTTGGTACTTACCATAGGGGCTTGGGTTTCGGGTTTAGGGTTCCTTTAAAGGGATCTACAAGGGATCCTTAAGGGTTCCTTTAAGGGATCTATGGGGGTTTGGGTTTAGGGTTTAGGGGTTTAGGGGTTTAGGGGTTTAGGGGTTTAGGGGTTTGGGGTTTAGGGGTTAGGGGTTAGGGGTTAGGGTTTAGGGTTTAGGGGTTTGGGTTTAGGGTGTAGGATGTAGGGGCCTTAATAATTAGAATAGGGTTCCTTTAAAGGGTCTATAAGGGTTACTATAAGGGATCTATAAGGGTACTATAATGACGTTTTTGTATGTACCGGTCAGTGGACTGGGTAAATAGGTTCTATAGGGTTTAGGGTTTAAGGTTTAGGAGTTTAGGTTTGTATAGGTCAGAGGACTTGGTAAATAGGCTCTATAGGGTTTAAAACCTGTAAACACCACTAAAAACTTCAGAAAAATAAAAAACATTCAAAGCCCCTGAGCACCCTAAACACACCTACAAAGCCAGAAAACCACTAAAAACCCTTAGAGAAGCCAAACGGAACCCTGTGCTCCTCCCAGGAGAAGCAACCGTCGATGGGGAAGGACGCGTCGCACCGAAGTCGCGAGCATTTTCAGGCTCAATTGCAGAGAGCTTTCGGTGCTTTGAACTTTGGAGTTATGGTTTTGGGATAGGATATGTAGGGTTTAGAATAAGAACCGACAAAAAGGTCTTGGTAGGTTAAGGGTAGGCAAGTAATTAAACATGGGGCGCCATCTGAACCTGGATTCTTCGCGGAGACGGTCGAAAACGCTGCGTTCGCATCCATTCAGACTAGACCTAAGAGTAACCTAGGAATAACAGGGTGCCCTTTTCGGTTTAAAGGGGGTTGTAAGGGAACCTCAACCCTAAAAAAAGGAATAAGGGCCTACTCTGGGTCCTAGAAGAGCTACATAGACCCAAGCCTCAACGCTTACTGACTGTAAGAAACTGATGAATTAAGCAATCCTGGCTTTAACGCCACCAAAATAGTAGGACCTAACATGAAACTGATTGTTTCCCTAAGGGTCCAAAGGACCCAATAATTAGGTACTCGGGTTTGGGAAAGTAGTTGTGTAGGCTACTATTCTAGAGAGTATATGATAATTAGGTACTTGGACCCTTAGGGTTTAAGCAATCCTGACCCGGGGTTGCTCATAATCAGGTTCCTAATTATACTACATAATCTTTGAGCCCTGAACCCCTGAACTCGAAGCCCCGAAATAACCTATGACGCCCTAAACAAGGGTTTAGGGTTCAGGTCCTGTGATCATCAAAAACACTAACATATGCCGCTACTATCCCAGAGGGTCCACATATACTACCATTGTGGAATTAGGTCCCAAAAGACCATCCCCATTATGGTTTTTGGGACGTAATTCCATAATGGTGTAGTGTATATGGACCCTCTAGGTATCCTAAACCCAAAAACCTAATTACTAGAAGCCCTATATGGACTGAAACCTGAGTGATCCATGAACGCGCAACCTAAACTCCAAAGCCTAAACCCTAAAATCCAAACCCTACAAACCCGAAGCTCTGAACCCTAAACCCTATAAGCCCCAAAACTTAAAACCCTAACCCTAAAGCCCTAGACTCTAGACCCTGAGGCCGAAACTCTATACTACCAGCCCGAAACTAAACATCCTACACTTGAAATCCTAAACCCCCAAGCCCTCGACTAGTCATGGTTGGGATAAGATTAAAAATCTAAATTTCTATTCCTTATTGGCTTTAAGTACCCATAAAAATGTAAAATGTTACCCAACTATGACAAAGCTAAGCGCTCGATCTCTAGTCTAAACCGAGGGAGAGACTTTTTTGTCGGCGGACTGTCGTGGCCTTGACAGACCATCAAGTGCCCCCTGCCTAGCCCAGATCCAGCTTGCCCTAAGGGTCCAAAGGACCCAATAGTTAGGTACTTAGGTTTAGGATAGTAGATATGTAGCTCAATATGTAGGAGAGTATATGAATACTAGGTACTTGGACCCTTAGGGTTGGGGTTGAACTAAAAGGGCCCTAAGTAACCATATGACGGGATACTTACCCGCAGAAAAACTTAGGATTTTAGGGTTTAGGGTTTCAAGGTTTACGATTTAAGGTTCAAGGGTTTCTGGGCTTAGGGTTTCAAGTTATGGATTAGCTAGAAGGTTTCAGGTGTGGACCTACTCTTATGACTAACAGCAGAGGGTCGATGAATGAAAAACACAATGGTGTCAATACAGTGCTGGCGTTGAGGTTCAAGGCTTGCATTCGGGAAGGGAAGCGATAACCTGTTCATGTTGAGTTGGAGTTTTGGAGCGTTCATCGGGATTACCTCAAAGTAACTCAGCCTGCATGCTTTCAAGGCCTTAACACCCACCTTGGAAGGCTCAGCAAGACCCTGTAGAACATAGGGAATGGCAGTTTCTACTCAGCGTACTTCTGACAAGAGGTGCAGTTCCGAGCAAACGCCGTTCAATCCCCAAGCCCTATTAACCGTGAAACCTATACAAACAAATGCCCTTATCCCTTAAACCTCAACCTTAAGCCCAGTCGATTCATGAAGCCCCCGGAGCACCCTCATATACCCCCAAACCCTGTTCTAAGTATTCTCGCCCCCACAAAAGGACCCTTATAGTGAACCCGGGAATGTTGGAACATGGCTTTAGGATGGTTCGTGCAGTGATTCGCTACTTTACCTTCTATGATGTTGCAACTTTCTGGCTTCAACTCTGGAACCCTATTCCAAGCATTCCTTCCCCGGGCCCTAATTAGAGCTCCATCTTATGATTTCCTTATAAAAACCCTTTCAAAGGGTTAAGTTCTTTGGGGATACGGTCTGCGGCAGAGAGAGCAGGCACCTCTGCACGAGAGAGCGGCTTTCAACGGAAGCCAAGGCCCGCACCCCACCGGAAGTACAGGGGTTGTAAAGAGGATTGTCTTGAAACCTAACCCTAAGGGTCCAAGTACCTAGTAATCATATGCTCTCCTAAATATTGAGCTACATAACTACTATCCTAAACCTAAGTACCTAATTATTGGGTCCTTTGGACCCTTAGGGTTCTTGTGTTGTTCCAAAGATGTTCGGAGCTCCGGGGTTCTGGTAACCCAAATAGTTGCGTGAAGAACCCGTCACAGTATTGGGGGGGTACTTTGTGGCAGTTGCCGCAACTCATGTTAATTAATATGGAGGCCATAGTAATCAGAAGTAGGAGGAGCCTTAAGGCATAACATTGGTAAGTAGTCTGGCTTCTGTGTTCGTCAGTTGGGGTGTGAGGTTTGCGGGTCGGGGGCCTAGAGCTTTCCGAATCTGGGATGTGAGTGGTTATCTAAATCCTTACTTCCCCAAGAAGTCACAGAAATAAAAGGTTAAACTTTCCGATTCCTACTAGACTATAAGAATCCAAAAGTTTGAAGGTTGGGTATTGGGGATCTAAGTTAGGGAAACCCTAAACCCTCAACCCTAAAATCCTAAACCCTTATAGGATTCAACGAAAAGCACCCCTATAGATCCCTTTAAAGGGTCCCTTTCAGAATCCTTTTCGGGTCCCTTTCACGAGGGTCCGGTCCCGTTGAGGGTCCTCTTCGCAAGGGTGCCTCATTATTATTGGGGCTTGGAAGGAGGCCCACATTTAGAGAACTACCCCATTAGTGCCTTCGGTGTTCATGGGTTTGGGGCTTGGGCGCTGAGCAGTCAATAGGGCCCGGAAAAAGCACATAGGCAAAAAGAAGGATAGAGATATCTCATATAAACACCCGTATAATGAAGCCCAATAAGGCAGGGATATCCCTATGAAATGCTCATGCTTAGGTCCTTTCTGGGTCCCGAAATCAAACTCACGGGCTAGCGGTGTGTTGCTTCTTGAGTCATAGGGACCTTAGGGGGGTAGGTGGAGGGGGGTAGGGGGCCTTAATGCCCATAATTTAATAAGGACCTAATAAGGCCCGTTTAAGGAAGTATAGTCCCCTACCCCCCTCCCCCCTACCCTAAGGGTCCCCATGAGTCAGTGTGTTTGGAACTTTCTCCACAGCAGTGGGGATAGCGGTTTAGAGCTTCGGGTTTCAATTTCTGGGTTGAGGAGCTCGGGGTTTCAAGTTCAAGCCTTATGATGATCCCTAAACCCTAAACCCCTAAACCCCTAACCCCTAAACCCTAAACCCCTAAACGCTAAACCCGAGGGTATTGGGCAGCTGTAGGCTTCCGGGATTTACATATTTGACTTATGTGGGCCTGAGACATAGCTCCGGTACTCTTGACCCTGTTCTCGGCCCTACTTCCGAAGCCCCGAGCTCTCATTTAGGGTTTAGGGTTTCGGTTTTAGGGTTTAGGGTTTAGGGTTTCGGTTTTAGGGTTTAGGGTTTAGGGTTTCGGTTTTAGGCTTTCGGGTTTAGGGTTTAGGTTTTAGGGTTTAGGGTTTAGGGTTTCGGTTTTAGGGTTTAGGGTTTAGGGTAGGTGGTGCAGCAGCAGTAGCCTTTGTAAAAGTACAGCAAAGCAGTTTCTGTCAAAGTAGCATGACGGAGTGTAGCTACAACAACGTCTGTATGCTAAACCTAGCTGTTGAGTAACCTTACAATCCCCAGAGGGTCCATTTACACTACTATTATGGAATTAGGCCCCCAAAACCATAATGGGGGATGGTCTTTTAGGGCCTAATTCCATAATAGTAGTGTATATGGACCCTCTGGGATAAAAGATACTGTTGTCTCACCCCCGGAGAGCGCAGGGTTGCCTACTAAGCGGTGAGTAAAACGGGCCCTGTCTCGCGACTGGACGAATCACTGCCATCTGCGTTTGGCCCGGAAGCTCCCAAGCCCTAAACCCTAAACGACAAACCATCCTAAGCCACAAACCCTTAACTCACTAATCCTAAACCCTAAACCCTATACCCTAAACCCTACACCCCTAGACCCTAAAATAAACTAGAACCCTGAAACTCGGGCCCCGGAAAAGCCCGCACCAAAGAGGGCTTAGAGTTCAGTGTCTAATGTTTGGCTACCTTAACCTACCAGAACCTACCTTTTTTGTAGGGTCCGTTTAAACTCCATATTAGGGTTTATAATTGGTAGGTTAAGGTAGCTTATTTGCCTCTACTTGCTCTAGAAGACCTGCGAAACAACTCACAACTGTTGAAGACTCGTTTGTTTTGAAAACCATGCAGAAGCCAAGTCTTCTAAGCGTACTACATTAGGACCATTAAAACTAAAACTCACGAGCTCCGAAATGGCAGCACTCCAGCCAGAGCTAACTTGGAACATGCGGGCCTTGTTGGAATAGAGATGTGAACATGTGAGATCAACAGTCTGTAAAACTAAAGGCTTAGAGTTTAGGGTGCGGTGAACTAGGTTCCCGAGTGGCCCCTTAATCATAAGGGTAGCCTCTTTCCTCCTAAGCAGTCTTAATAAGGAGAACCCAATCTAGAAAAAGGCAAAAGGGTACTAGGAACCTAATTCATAAACCCTAAACCCTAAACCCTAAACCCCAAATCCCGAAGCCCCTAAATCCCTAAACCCCAAGCCCTATAGATCCCTTACTGGAGCCCTAAAGGATTATCCCTTATAGACCCCTTTACAGGAATCACCATAACCCCTAAACCCTAAACCCTATAGATCCCTTAAAGGAACCCTTAAGGTTACCCTAAACCCTAAACCGTCTAAAGGAAGCACCATAAGCCGGAGCCCTAAACGCTTGACCTCAGGGGTTTCAAGCTTAGGGTTTAGCGTGTACCCAGAGAGCCCAACACCCCTTAATGAAGGAATATGCCTTAAACTATAGGGGGACTCATACTATGATTTAAGCCATATTCCTTAAGGAATATAGCTTAAATCAGAATATGAATCCCCTTATAATAAGCTATATTCCTCAAGTAAGGGGTATTGGGCTCTCTGGGTAGGGACTCTTGGCGTGAACCCAGAGAGCCCAATACCCCTTAATGAAGGAATATGCCTTAAACTATAAGGGTATTCCTAACATGATTTAAGCTATATTCCTTAATTAAGGAATATAGCTTAAATCATAACATGAATCCCCTTATAATTTAAGCTCTATTCCTTAATTCAGGGGTATTGGGCTCTCTGGGTAGGGACTCTGGGCACCATCGACCTTGGAGAATCTCAGAGACCTAGAAGTCCCCTCGACGTCGGCTTGGGTTTAGGGTTAATTTAAAGGGATCTACAAGGGATCCGTAAGGGTTCCTTTAAGGGATCTATGGGGGTTTGGGTTTAGGGTTTAGGGGTTTAGGGGTTTAGGGGTTTAGGGGTTTAGGGGTTTAGGGGTTTAGGGGTTTAAGGGTTTGGGGTTTGGGTTTGGGGTGTAGGGGCCTGAATAATTAGACTAGGGTCCCTTTAAAGGCATCCTTAAAGGGTTACTATAAGGGATCTATAGTAGGGTTCTATAATGTAGGGGCCGTAATAATTAGAATAGAGTCTCTTTAAAGGGATCCTTTTAAAGGGGTCTATAAGGTATTATAACGAGTACTACAAGGGGTATTATGGGGGTTTAGTATAGGGGCCTTAATAATTAGAATAGGGTTTTGCGGCCATTGTACTGTAAATAGAATAAAGAAGCCCCAGAACAGAATAGGTATTATTGAGGCCCCTGTATTACATCAGGAGCCACGGTTGGGGTTCGAGGGTTTGGGGTCTTCGGGAATTTCCAACAAGATCCAGGGGACACGTCCGCGCAGCGAGAGAAAACTTTGCTATAAACAAAGTCTACCGCCCTAAGCCTACACCGTACAGTACAAGCTTTCTACATGCCTAAATGCTAAGCCCTGCAATCTAAATTACGCCCTTACCCCTAAACCCTAAACGAACCCTAAACCCTGAACCCTAAACCCCTAAACCCTAAACCCTTACTAAAGCTCCAGGAAGTCTGAACTCTGGAAGCCCTACAACATCTCAGAGGGTTAGTACAGTCTCGGGATTTGGAGCATTTAAGTTAGGGGTACCTTATTTTGGGGTCCTTATACTAAGGATCCTACTATTTTAGGGTGCTATATTATAGGGTCCCCTATTTTCGGAAACCCCCCATTTTAACATATGTTCTCGAATCCGCGGGAAAAACGATTCAGTTTGTTAGAGTTTAGGGTTCGCGGTTTCTATCTTGGGAAAGGGTCGGAGCAAAGAGACCAGGGCTCAGCAGGTGAAAGGATTTAGTTTTGAATATGCAGTCCTGAACAATGTGAAAGGGATGTGAGGTCTACTCTACTGCAGGTTCTGAGTGGATACAAGAGCTATCTATTCCGGCCCCTGTAAAGGAAGTCGCAGCCGTCTGAGCTTAAGCAGCTACACTCCACACCTCAACCAGGTTCGTCTCATTCTTAACCCCCACCTGGACCCTAACAAACCTACATGTTTAGGCTTCCTTATTATGAGTTCCTTATATAAGTCCTAAAGTAGGCGTGCAGGTAACCCCTGAACTACTAAACCCGAATCCCCTATAAATCCTAAACCCACTCCGTCACCATGCCACGCTGAAAAGCGCAAAGCCACTGAAGCAAGCGGGAGGTGTCCAGAGACAAATCCGGAGAGCTCGCTGACCCTTTTTTGAGGAGTATACTACACGGGCCTGACCAAGCAAAGGGATGTTGGTAACTTGGTAGTTGCTCAGGCCCATGAAGTGCCTTAAACTAGCGAGGGCTTCCAGCTACCATCGAGAGTGTATTTCCATGGCCAACGAAACCCTCTAAAGCACTCCAACACCCGATAAGACCCGTAATTAAGCCCTTAAGCCTTAACTTTCACCAAAAACCTTACAACAGCCTGTAAACCCTTATTCTTACTTGCCTAGGAACCTGTAAGCCCTGATTCCTACTTCACCAAAAGGTCCTGAGCTCTCTGGGAATCTAGCTACAGGACTCTCTTTTGCGAGTCTTCCTCTGAATTTGGCACGCCATACCCTGCCCAATGACTTTCATGTAGGGACCCGCATCCTCTTAGTTTAGGGCTTTTAGGGGTTTAGGGTTTAGGGTTCCTTTTTGGCTTCCTTTAAGGGCGTGCCTGTTAGGGTGCCTTTAAGGGTTCCTCTCAAGGTTCTTTTAAGGGTTCAAACCAGGAGGGCTTATAGTGAACCCCAGAGGATTGGAATATGGGTTAAGGAAGATTAGTGCTAGGATTTCTCATAAATTGCCTAGACCCCCCAAGTGCCCTTTAAAGGGCTGTGATATTTCTCATTAAAAGGTCATTCGGGGCTACAATAAAGGGTAGTTGGGCGGTCTAGGAAGGGCTTCGGGATAGTGCTGTTCCAAGTTGTCTAGCTTCTACTGTTCATGTAGGGACATTCATCATTAAAACAGGTGTCCTGCAAATGAAACCCTAAACCCTATAGTGGCTCTTCGGTATATGGGCCGTGCTGCACCGCTTATTGTGAATGGAGCTTGGGTTTGAGTTTAAACTGAGATTTACGTGTCTACTTAAAGGATCATGGGACTTAGTAACTAAGGTTATTACTAAGGTAACTATACTTATAATTACTTATAAGTCCGATTAAGGTACTTATAACCATACTTACCAAGTCCCATGATCCTCCAAGTAGGATGTATTGATGCTCCCCCAACATAAAGCCTAGTAAAACCCTATCCCGATTCTGCAGGCCCCTACAATGTCGCATGAATGCAGCATACTCCGAGTTGATGAGTCGCATGAAGTGAGGGGGAGGTTGACAGTCGGGCCAGACGCGAAATCAAAGGTTTAGGGGCTTAGGGATTTAGGCTTTCAGGGTGTAGGGATCAGGTCAGGCAAAACGGTTTCAAAATTCACCAAGGGTGCAGGTGTACTGCCTGTCGAATTGATTTAGGAACCTCTTCGGTATAGTCCCTACACTTCTATAGCATCGGGTGCCATACTCCCCGCAACCCGCATTCTGGTTCAAACTACCGCTGCCTTGGTGCAGGAATTATAGGGCTTACAAATCCGACTGTCCCGAATCCCAATCCAAGCCCTAAACGTTGAACCCTCCCAGAGAGCCCAATACCCCTTAATGAAGCAATATGCCTTAAATTATAAGGGGGTTCATATTATGATTTAAGCTATATTCCTTAGTTAGGGGGTATTGGGCTCTCTGGGCTGAACCCCCTAAGCCTCGAAATCGAAGCTTAAGGCAGACACGGACGGCGTGCTGTCGATACAAAGCATGTCTCATGGGGGGAGGCCCTCTGCAATGGTGACCACAATCCAAAAAGCATGCCGGGAGGGCTTCAGCGCCTTTAGGATAATGATTGATGGGTTCACCTCGACCCCCCAACTACCCTTTATTGTAGCCCCGAATTACCTTTTAATGAGAAATATCACAGCCCTTTAAACGGCACTTGGGGGGTCTAGGCAGGTTGCGGGTGCGCCGCCGTAGGTGGGAGTTTCCGAAAATTAGGGGTACCTTCTTGGGGGTCCTTATAATAAGGATCCTACTATTTAGGGTACTATATTAGGGTCCCGTATTGTCGGAAACTCCCAGGTGAGAGCACCCCTCTAACACCTCGAAACCGGGCATCTCCAACATCCAAAACACTCAGCCCCTTTAGGGTTTAGGGTTTAGGGGTTTAGGGGTTTAGGGATTTAGGGGGTTTAGGGTTTAAGGTTTAGGGTTTAGGGTTTAAGGTTTAGGGTTTAGGGCCCGGCCGATGCCCCCGCAAAAAACACAGAAACCAAATATCCCATATACCCGAAACGGCCAAGCTTCCATCTTCCTTCAACCTTGAGCCGAAACGACAGCCCTGAAGTACTTCAGCCCTTCGTGCGTGCGAACAGGGCCCCCCCTTTGCCATCGAATTCCCTCAGAGTGAGTTCTGCTTGACCGTGTCCCTAAGCACCTGCCACCTCAGGGTTTTGGAGGCCTCAAAAGGTGGGATGAAGGTAGGTAGGCTTAAGGCTCTCTTACCCTGGGCATCAAAATAGCCCAGAAGCCTTACATAGTATGGTCTTTGGGCCCAAAACCCTAATATGTGAGTCCTTAGAGCCCTAGGGTTATATCAGGACCCTTATTTGGGATGACCACCTAATATAGGGGCCTTGACGATTAGGATAGGGTTTTGGGGGATAATATACTATAAATATTGTAAGGACCCCACCTACCCCTCATCCTACCTTTTGAGGCCCCTCAGGGGCCGGAAACGACTGCTCTCGAAGCTCAAGGCGCTCAAAGCTCGGGTTCCTGTTACAGGCTAGACCCCCCAACTGCTCTCTACCCAGAGACTCCAATAGCCCTTAATACAGGAATATACCTGAAATCAAGGAAGATTCCTTAATTAAGGGGGATATTGGAGTCTGTGTGTATGGTACCCTAAATACCCACAATTAATGACCACAGTAGGGCTGAATTAATGGGCACCTGGGGGGTCCTGCGGTTCCTTAGCGGTTTTGGGTTTTGGGTTTGGGGGTTCCCTTTCGGCAGTGCTGTAGGAACCTGATTAAGAGACCCTGGGCCTATAACCCCAAAATAGTAGGATTCATATAAGGAACCCTAGTAAAGGCCCAAGGTTTCTTAATCAGGTTCCTACATTGCATGCTTCTCTGCATTTTGGGATGACAGGGCTGCACAATTGCATTTGGGTGTGGGCCTGTGTACCTGGAAGCTGCTATACCACAACTGAACAGGGGACATCATGGATCAGTCTCGCGCAAATCGCAAAAGGGAGGGGCTCCTCATTGGTGTTTCGCGGTTTGGGGTACTTCATGCCACTCGCCACAGCAGGGAGGGGATGCCGGGTTTGGGGTTTGAGGTAATTTATCTTTTAGTGCCCAAGGCTTAGCGTATTGCGGGCAGATAATTACGCATCTGAACCTCAGTCTTAAACTCTCAACTCAACCCTCAACCTTGAACCCTCAACCTGCAGAACTGAAACCAATCTATCCGCGGCCACAGCCACTGGCCACGTTGCAGAGAGGCCTGCGTCGGCAGATGGGATCGGAATTCCTAGTCTATTGTTCAGGGACACTGAAAAACGGCGGACTCTGCAGACCCATAACCCTGCGTGAACCGCTACATCTTGAGACTATTGCATAAGTGAGTTGTACTTGGCGAGCATGCTTGAACCTCTCTTGTGCTTCTCTCGCTCTGCCTCTCTCTCTCTCTCTGTCTCTCTCTCTGGCTCTCTCGCAGTCTGGCTCTGGGTCTGTCTGTCTTTGTGTGCGCATTATCTCTCGCTCTCTCTCTTTTGTATGTACACACATCAACATGTTTACACACACACACACGCGCGCACACACACACCCTCTCTCTCTCTCTCAACCCAACTCTTTCTGTTTCTCTGTTTCCCTGTCACTCCCCTGCCTGGGAGGTGTGGCAGGGCACCGGCATCAAATGCTCGAGCCAAGGAACCTGGCTGCATCCATTTCTCACATGGTTACCCACAGGCTCCATACTTGGAGGATCATGGGACTTAGTAACTAGGGTTATTATTAAGGTAACTACACTTATAACTACTTATAACCCCAATTAAGGTACTTATAACCATACTTACTAAGTCCCATGATCCTGTAAGTAGTAGTTCTTTTTTGAGATTACCTTCTAGGACTCTCAGTTTGAACCCCAACATGGAACTAGTATGGAGCCTAGGGTTGGGTGCTCTTCTTTTTAAGAGCTGTAAGGCTTAGGAGTTCAAGGTTTGGGTTTGAGGAAGAGGCTGTAGATCATCGGAGAAATCTTTGATGGGGTAACCGTCATTAAGGGGTTCTGAAAGGTCTCGTTGTGTATGACAGAGTTGGGCAGATTTAGAATGTAGTCTAAACTGCATGCTACGTTCGATCAGACAGGGTTCGAGGGGTCGTTACCTGTCAGGCATATGGGGTTCCACCTACGGGCAGGGTTTAGGAGTTTCCAAGGTCCAGCGTTCGGGCCGTCCGTGTGTTTGAAGTGTTTTGAGAAAGTAGCCTGCAGCTGGCTTGTGTCTTTTGGGTGCTGGGTTGAAGGTGTTGGGAAGCCCTGAACCCAAAACCTTAAACCCTAAACCAGAAAACCCAAAACCTTAAACGCCAAACCCTTGACGCCGAACTCTAAACGTGAAGTGTATTAAAGCTTCGGGTTCTGCGTTTGTTGAGGGAGGTGGCTGTTGGATTTGCAGCTTGAGACTCCGACAAGGATGATAAAGGCTAGCGTTTGGAGTTTAGGGGCTGGAGTGTAGGGCTCAGGCTAGTCCCCCTAAGGCCTAAGAGTCCAAGTACCTACTAATCATATCTGTCCCAAATATAACCTATATAACTAGTATCCGAAACCTAAGTACCTAATTATCAGGTCCTTTGGACACTTAGGGGTCTAGCTTGGGTTTTAGTCTGCTGCTCTGGCTGATAGGGTTCTTAGCAGCGGCTTGGGCCCCTAACTTTGTGCTGACAAAAGGCAGCCTGAACGCAAAAAGACTACCCGGAGGATAATGGGACTCAGCAAGTAAGCCGTAATGGGATTAAACCTGCTTGCACACCAGCTTAGAGAGTCGTCTGATCCGGCAATGTATAGCCAGCAGCAAGCAGGACTGCAGGCGCAATGGAACTGAGCGGTTCTGCTGCTTGGGTCTTGGTGTCTCGATTTGAGCTTTAATAAGACAGTGAATGAATTCGTCTCATGAGTTGTTAGTTTCATGGGGGTTTAGTAGTTGGTGGGGCGCTGAGCCAGCAGAATGCAGAAGTTCCGGATACCAAAACCCGCTCAGAGTAAACTATGTGCGACCTAAATTCGGTCCTGTTGGATACTAGGACCGCCTAAACCCCAAACGTAATCCTTTCTCTGGACCAGGAAGCAGTCTCCGGCCTTCTGCAACGGGTCATCGGTGAAAGATGATGACAATGTGAAGTCTGGCCTCATGACTCATGAAGACCCCTGTTTACCGACATTCTCTTCTTTAATGTCCGAGGTCCCTGACTGTATACTATCAAGGCAAGGGGCTCATTATGCAGGTGTCTACGTGACTTACATGCCGAGGGTAAGTAAGTGCTATAGTGCAACCAAAACTACGGTTGAGCATTCAAGCTTTGTTTCTTTTTTTTGAGGACGTACGAGTTTAAGGCTTTGGGCGGTACTGGGCTCTAGGATCTTCAGGAGAGGCCAAGCAGGACTGCAGGGATTTAATGTTTAGAGCTCCTTACTTTAAATTCCTATACAGCTCTTTTAAAAGGTAAGCTATTTGAGGTTTAAGTAAAGCTTAGCTTTAAGATTCATCATGGCATGAAGGAACCCATTCTCTTCGTTGAATCTTTTGCCCCTATAATTTTGACCCCCCAAATAGTTAAGATCGTACGGTTCTAGCTGGCTCCCAAACAGAATTTAGGATGCTTCAGGATTTAGGTTTTAAGGTTTGAGTCTGAAGGACGTCGAAGTTCAGGGTTGAGCGCGTTTTAGGAGAGGGCTTGGGGGTTAGGGTGTTTAGCATGGAGCTACAGTAGATGCCAAAAAGTTGGAAACCCAATAGCCTCATTCCTTAAGAGTAATGTATAGGGAATCCCAGCACTATTTGGCCTTAATCCAGTTTCTAACTTTATGGGGATGACTGTAGGGTGTTACGGTTCTCGAGCTTCCAGGATTTAGAGTGTTGGTTCAGCTGTTGATATTCCCTTGAGACTATGACTGACTGAGACTGATGATTGACAAACAAGACCCGCACTCGAAACTTTGTGCCACATACCGACCTTCAGCTAAAATTCTGTTCTTGGATACGTGGCTTCCCGAAAACATAACCCTAAACCATAGACCCCAAACACCTACACCCCCAAACATACACCGGATTGAAAACTACGCCGGTCAAGGACGGATTAATCCCAGAAAGGACCTCCGTTGTAAGTCAGAATAGGGCGACTTGAAGAGGTCGAACAGCTGGGTACAAGTGCCATAGGATCTTGGTTTCGAATTTCGGTTCTATACGGGTTTGAGTGCTTCGGCTTTCGGGTATAGTCTGAAGGCTTCGGGTTTACGACGGCAAACAGAAATAAGGCATCAAGTGCAAACAGTACACGATACGTGGGCTTGGATGCGTAACGTCTGTTTTGCAAGCATTGGCATGCGCAACAACGTTGAGGCCTTCATATACATGAAGGGTCACTTGCTCAAACACTATATGCCCAAACACTTGAACCTGCATTTAAGAGGACGCCCATAACAATGGAAACTTAGATTAGCCAAGAAACTTCACAAACTTTTGCACAAAACAACCCAGCTTGAAGATTGCAGCTTGGAGTTTGGTGTCTGCTTAGACCAGAAGCTACGAAGGAACCGTTTAGGGTTCCTGGTTTTCTAATTGGTGGCTTGCTACGGGGCTTGCAGGGTCTCGACGTTGAACATCAACAGCTTGACACCTTAACAGACGAAGTCACAGAGACTCCAATATCCCTTGATCAAGGAATATTCCTTAAATCATATTAAGGACCCTACTATAATGGAATAGGGTATATTCCTTAATTAAGGAATATTCCTTAAATCATATTAAGGACCCTACTATAATGTAGGGTATATTCCTTAATTACGGAATATTCCTTAAATCATATTAAAGACCCTACTATCATTTAGGACATATTCCTTAATTAAGGAATATTCCTTAAATCATACTAAGGACCCTACTATAATTTAGGGAATATTCCTTAATTAAGGGATATTGGAGTCTCTGGGGTCTATGTGGAAGATTTGCATGGTCCCCAAGGTTTCTGAAACGTTGAAACTGAGAGCTTCGAACTGGGAAGTTTAGGATTCAGGTTTTAGGGTTTAAGGTTTAGTGTATGCCTTCTGGGCATGGTGTGTTTTGACAGAAAGGGAAACTAAAGTTCATCCCAAATCGATACCTAGTTGACTGTTTTATCATACTGGCAAGACACACAAATAAAGACTCACCCTCGGGGGAAGCTCAGCACTTGGCCCCGGGTTTGCTGGAAGCCGACAACACTTAGCATACTACTTCGTCAACGAAATCAGAGATTCGTAAAAACTGTCCATAACATCCCTCTGGCCCAAAGAAAGAGATTCCTGTTCCAGTGTTCCCTAAGGAATGCTACAGATAACTATTCATAACATCCATCGGTTTGTGTGGCCATGCAGCTTTTTGACTTTGACGACGCAGACCTGTCAGACAAGCCCTAGCGCGGCACTTGGGCAGGTTTAACAAACCCGGCGCATGAAGCGCTGTTCTTTGAACACCGGCATTAGCGCCGCTCCCGCAAAGCATTACGAAGATTAGCTCATCCGACTCAAGAGTCCAAGCGATGAGCCCTACCACTGTACAACGGTCACAATGTACACGCATTTGGTGAAACAACACATGCTCATCCGTACAACAGAGCCTTAAGGTGTAAGGGACCCGACACTTGTCCTTCCCTTCGTTCGGTCCATGGTTGTAAACTTACTGTGCACCCTGGCAACACCAGAACTGTACAAGGAGGCAACCTCCAGGAGGCAGCCTCCTGAGACCCACGGCTCACTGTTGCAGGGAGGCAACCTCCGGCATCATACTTTCGCAGAAACTGAGACTATGGCGCAAATTTTGTGTGAAAAGCCTATGTTTTCCAAGGCAAGAAACCCTTCAAACGTCAAATTTTCTCAAAAGACTGGCATCGCAAGCAGGAATAATGAGTTGGATGAGACTGAAGAGCGAGCCGTCAGGCCGTGGTGGAGAGACAAAGCGTCCAAGCGATATTGAACTGAGGAACACTCCATGCCATTGCCACTGAAGCAAGGCAGCGAAAGAAACCTCTCTCTAGGATAGATGCAGGGTATCTGAGTCTTCACAGCGCAGTGAAGCCTACGGTCATACTGGAATCTAAGCAACTGCAGACACAAGCATGAAGGTGGCATCAGGAAGGCCCTGACTTTCGTCTCCCCTGGCGTGTGATGCCATGACGACACCAGCTCCTGGACGGTGGCTGCCCGTGCAGAGGGATCGAGTGCAATCGGCAGCGGGTTGGCACTGGATACATCNCCCTCAAGTGACCCAGGCATGTTATCGGCAAGGAAATGACTCAGGAACTCACCCGCGTCCTGTTGAAACATGTATCGCGGATGCCATTCACGTATCACCTGTTTCCAAAGAGAATGACCAAGAAGAGTGAGTGGTCGGCGAGCAGAGAGCACACTAAGGAATGCCTGCCGGTGCACCCCAAAACGGGCGAAAAGTTCACCTGAGGA
>BGNK01001459.1:50524-89514 GCA_003297005.1 Symbiodinium sp. clade A Y106 | reverse complement strand
GAGAGCTGCAAGCCCATACCACGAGTTGATCAGGCTCCACAGTTCGTGGGCTTCGGGACCTCGTAGGGACAGTTCGCTTAAGAAACAGAGCGTGTTCCCGGTCAGCTCCTCGGCCAGTGGGCGAGTGGACTGAAACTTGTGAAGAACACCGGGGTTCTTCAGCAGCACGAGCGCTCTCTGAACCTGCGTCTCCAAGGTCGCCAGCGGCACTGGCTCCGCTTCGGTGTCCTTCACGAGTGCTCCTTGGTCGAGACTCCACCTCAAGTAGAGCCACTGGTCGTTCAGCAGCCAGCCCCGCTTCTCTGCCACCGCCTTGGCTTCCGGCACTTCTCGAACCCTGGTAAGGCGCAGAGACAACTCCTGGAAGAGAGCCAGGATTACCGTAGTTCGAAGGTTGCGCGTGAGCTTTTCGGGAGTCTCGTCGCGCAGCTTCTTCCACGTTTGGGTCACGTTGTACATCATGCTCAAGACCTGCTGTGGTCCCTGGACATTCTCGAACATCCAGACATGNNNAGGTTGCGCGTGAGCTTTTCGGGAGTCTCGTCGCGCAGCTTCTTCCACGTTTGGGTCACGTTGTACATCATGCTCAAGACCTGCTGTGGTCCCTGGACATTCTCGAACATCCAGACATGTGTCGTGTCCTGACTCAGCCGCTGAAGGAGGTCCTCGTGCCGAAGGGCTAGCTGAAGTAGAGCCTTGAGCAGTGCCTCGTCGCAGCCCTGGAGAACCGTCCTGGACTCTGGGTTGTCCTGAGTCCACAGGCGGTTGTTTCCACCTGAGCCTCCGCCGTTCCCGCGACCGCGACCTCCCCTGCCCCGGCCGTTCTTGCCCCTTCCGCCGCCTTTCGTCACCTGTGCCTTGACTCTCTTGGAGGACTCCAGTGCCTCTGCCTCCACTTGGCGTTTCACAGACGGTAGGTCCGCTCCGAAGAGCGCCATTTCCTCGTCCACAGTCTCCAACGTGGGGGGAGGCCTTCAGTATCTCATCAATGAGAGCAGCTTGCCAGATAACAGAGCACATGCTAGGATGAGCTGAGGGCTTGACGACATGTCTACCACAGTAGACACAGGGAGACACAGGCTTCTCTGGCAGACGAGTGCACTGCGCGGAAGCAGCTGCCGAGTGCAAATCAAAGACAGAGCGATGCATGCCACGAATGTGCAGTTTCAGGACCTTGTGCGTTTTCACCACATCGCCGCACAGCACGCACCGCAGTGAAGATGCTAACACGGCCTCATGCCGCAGTAGAGCCTGAAACCCTTGCCTCTGCCAGGCAGAAATGAGGGAGGCATCATCTAAGAGCGATACTTTGCTGGGCTTGGCTTGTCTTAGTAGACAGGTCTCAATTGCCGTAGGACCAGTGGGCGGCACATGCAGGCAGTCACAACATGCGCCTGAATTTTGCATTCGGCAGTGGCTCGGGCCTGATGCTCCCGCCACAAAGTGCTATGGATCCGCTGAGTGTGGACTTTCATCTGAGTTTTGTCTGCTAGCCACTGCCCACAAATCACACAGTACACTGACATCTCTGTGCAGACTTTTGCATCCGCAAGAAGGGCCAGCCATCCCCTGCTCTTAACAATGTCGATGATCTGTTGACGATTGCTAATCGCAATGCGGGATTGTTGCGCGGGTTGCAGCTTCTGTGGGACCTGTGTGGGGAGTGAGACCTCCTCATGAGACTGATTGGCTGAGGGTGGGAGAACCGGGTTGCTCTGAGACTGAACAGAAACATCCAACGTCTGGGTAGATGCAAGCAACGTCCGTTCATTGCGGCCGTCTGTCTCAGAAGACAAAATGTCTACAGGAGAGGCAACCTCTCCAACAGGCCCTGCGTCACATGTCTCCCTGTCGATCTCATCCACCTCCATTCCATGCTCACTGAGCCAATGCACCGGACAGTTATTGTCATTGATGTGCCGACGAAGGTGACTCCAGGATCCAAGACTCTGACCACAGTGTCTGCATGTGGGAAGACCTCCGACGGAGTGTTCTGCACGGTCGAAAGCACCCGACCAGGCTGGCATAGGGGCCTGATGTGCCGAGACTAAATGACGTTTGAGAGTGGACAAGTCCGCAAAGCACAACAGACAATGCTCACACACAAGAAATGGGCCTGCCTGGGCCCCTTACGACCCTCTATACAAGCACCAGGAGCCGCACCCTGCATCGGCAGTGAGTTATTGCCATCCCTTGCAGGTGCCGACGGCCTGGCAATGGCCTCTTGCCACTGCACCCTCGTAGTTGCAGAGACCTGGGCAAGATGGGTCAGCACCATCCCTTCGTTGACCATGGGGTCCGCAGAGTCGCTAAACTTCCGAAGTAGAGCCTGACCGCAATCGGCAAGGACTTTCAGTGGGTGCTCTAGACCCAACCTGCACAAGAGCTTGGAGTTGCTTTCGCCCGTGATGTGTACCGGGCTCCCAGCTAAGGCCCTCAGTTGGCGCATCACCCTCGCGGAGAAAGCGGCCGCTCCATGCTGACTGAAGCCTACCACCGCCATGCCATAGGAGGCTGAGGACCAGACACAACTTTGCCAAAGCAGTGTCCGTTTACGAAGCGATATTCCTCGTCGACCATGTAAAAACTTGATTAGGCGAATGCGCTGCGCCTCTGCAGTGGCAAGTCTGTGATGAGTGCTCTGATCCTGAAAACGATGGTAGGACACAATCACACCAAGGTAGGTAAAGTGATCCACGACCGGAAGCGAGAGCGAGGCACCCTCGCCGGGAACTGCCAGAAATTGTTCGCTGTTCTTGTAGAAGAGATGCTTCTTCCTCCCAGTGTTTGCAAATGAGCCTTTCAGGCGAATGATGACTTTGCATTTGGAGGCGTTGGCCACCAAATGGAAAGTTGAAAGAACAATGAACAGCCTCCTGATGTCCTGCATTGCACGTTCAAGGTCCTCGGATGTTTTGATTTCCCTTGCTCCATGAATGTCATCCACAAACATCGTGAGCAGCTGTTTCAGGGCGAAGCCATCTGCAGTCGACATTGCTTCCAGCAGTATGTTGACGGTGAGAGCCGTCCACATGGTCGGTGCCAAGCAGCACCCTTGTCTCACCCCTCGTAAGCAGGATACCCTGGCCTTGTGATTCTTCCAGCTCAAGTTGTAAGCAACATGATTGTGAAGTTCAATAATGAGTGAGATCAAGTGATCTGGGACCCGACAAGTCCTCAGCGAAGAACACAAATCGGACCTGTTGACCATGTCAAAAGCTTTGGATAAATCGACCGCTATTTGAACACCACCGTAGCAGTTTCCAAACGTCTCACCTCGAAAACGAGCATGAAGTGTGTCAGGAGCATGTGCAAAAACCTGGCGGATGCGCGAGCAGTGCGCGACAACCCGAAGGAGGGCATTCTCCAGTGTACGACCTTTGGTGTAGGCGAATTGCGGCAGGTGCCTCAGGGCCGTGGCCACAAGTGGCGCTACATGTGAGTTGAGGGCGCGGCTGACCACTTTGGCTCCCACGTCTTGCAGACCTATAGGCCGAAGATCACTTGGCGTAAAGACAGGCTTGCCTTTGGAGAGCCAGAACATATCAGCATCCGACCAACGTGTCGGAATAATTGCTCGGTCGCGCCAAATGCGAGCCGTGTAAGCGCTCAGCCATTGGCACAAGACCTCTCCACAGAGTTTCCACACCGCAACAGGCGCAGAGTGCAAGGGCGTGGCTTTGCTCGGACGGAGCTTGGCCAGAGCAGCTTCAAGGGTTTCCACCTCCAGGTGAAAAGGGGTATGCAGGTTAGACATGCCCGGGACCAGCTTGCCTTGTCCAAAGACCTCTTGACAGTGTTGAACTAGTAGCTCCATCTCGGATTCAGTGCTAAGCATGTGCCCCGCCTCTGATTTGAAGTGAATTCTATGCTTGAGGGACTTGGGGGCGAGCCGTCTTATGATCGCAAACAGGGATCGTTGGTCTCCTTTGAGGGCTGCATCCCCTGCACTTTGGATGGTGGCCTCCAGCTGTGCACGTCTGGCTACACGACCCATCCTACGAATTTGAGCATGTGTGCGCTGAAAAATTACAGTATGCCTCCAAGCTCGAATTGCAAATAGGAGACATTGCCCACCTGGCCTCCGGGCCGTTCCAAGTGCATAGGACTTTGCAAGTCTGCGTTCCTGCCACATGCGTTTGATCCCAATCTGCATGCCTGCAAGCTGCCATGGCCGGTTCTGTCGAGTCGCTGGTACCGGCGGAAAGTACTGCCTCGTGAGGCGGCACAACAAATTGTTGACCTCCTCTGGACAGCCTGGAGGAGATGCCTGCAGAGTTGCCGTAACCTCTCTCTGAAGTTGTTGTGCAAGATCCGAGTGGGCCTGTGTGGCAGCTCTGAGGCCCTGTAGGTCAAAGCCTGTCTGTGAGGCAGGGCCTCCCGTTGCCAAGTACCGCAGAAGCGGAATGGATGCAGAAACAGGCCAATGAAAACCCCCTCCTCTCCAGGCGAACAGCCGGTACTGGCGAGCAGTGCTCGATGTCTTGGCAAGAGTATCTGCAGTCCCCAGCCTGGTAAGGATGAAATCAATGTGTGTGCATGTTGAGGGGGTTCCAGCCGTGCAAAAGGTTCCGACCGAAGCCGCCTTCGTCCAGGAGTTCAAGATGACCAGATTGAGGCCCTGAATCATGCTACAAAAGAACTCGCAATCCGGTAGAGGATTCGATGACAGTCTAACATGTGGTCCTATATGCCTCTGTAAGGGAAATGCCGAGACATTGAAGTCACCAGCCACCACAAGCTGGTTCCTATGCGGGAGGTTGGAGATTGTCTGGGAGAATCTAAGCAATATCTTCTCACGTTTGGCCAGCATCTCGGCCTGCGGGATTTGACAATTCCAGGCATGTTGATAAACTCCAACGAGATCCACTGCCTTATCCCCCGAGGACGTGTATGACACGGCCAGGAACTACAATGTTAGATTGCAAGAGTGAGCTTGCACACAAGGTGCGTCGCACAAGAATCAGAATGCCTGCACTCTTGTCAGAGGAGGCGCCCGTGCTGATGGCATACCACCCCGGGGACTCAAACTCCTGAAACGACTTCCAACGCGTCTCCGTGAGAACCAGAGCATCATAGTCACGTAGGCACTGTTCCGACGAGGCCCACACCATGAGTTCATCATAAGCATCAGTGGAAAGACCTCCCACATTGTATGTAAAGGTTCTAAATCGCCTGGAGTTAGGGCTCAGCTTGGCACAAGTTCGAGGTCGACTTTCAGTGTCCACGACCCGCGTCGGCAAAGACCTGTAGTTGCCAACCAAGGTTTGCAAGCTATGCCAACGGTTTCTGTACCAAGTTCCTCGCTCGGGGTGTTTCTTGGCTCGGGCAATGGCCCTGAGCATCGCGCGCTTACGCACCTGATAAGTGCGTGAGTAACCGGAGCCTAAGTCATGATGCCGCGGCTGAGCTGCGGCAGTATCGGCCTGCATACTTTCCCAAAGCTTTGCGGATGGCATGAAGATTACCTGCCAAGCTTTCGCACATTGGTCACCTCCTTTCTTGCTTCTCTAGTAGCATGGCTTGAGCGAACTGTCAGCTCGCTGTGCTGCTGCATCTCAGTACACGCAACCACACATAACCTCGTGCATCACATGGGGCGTGCCCGCCTCAATCTTGCTGTGTGCATGATGTTGGCTCTGTTGACACCTGTCAATCTCGTAGGGATGAGGTTCTTAAGAGGACGTGAAAGACACGATTGAGGACACTGCTGACAACATGTATGAGCACTGCGGGCATTCCATCGACGGTGGGCTTTGGTAGAGCAGACCGGGTGCCCCACTTTCCGTCGGCAACTGTTGTGTGCAAAGGACACACCTGAGCAGACTTGGCAGCCCACATTGATCTGACAGCTAAATGCTTCAAACCAGGAATCCGGCGTGTTGTATGTAAACTCGCTATCAGGGAAGAAAGACTACTAGAGCCCAAAGAGTGCTGCTGGGACGGGCTAAAGATGCAGTGAAGGAGGCAGCCTCCTCTCAGCAAGTGCTGATAGTAGTGCACTGAGCAACACATGATCTGCTCGACTATGCTAGGCGATTGTCGATGCTTGCGACGTCGCCTGTAGATGCCACGTAGGACACGGGTGACGGCCCATGTATTCACCGATCTGCTCATCCACAGTCGGCTCAGCCATCGAACCTTACAGACCCGGGGTCCGAGGGCAGATAGTCTAACAAGAAGTGCAAGGATCAGACTGAGCATGTGCCCCCAGCCCAGTCCAGACCGTTTCAAGGAACCTTGCACTCTGGAAGCAAAGTAAGTAGACACCAGGCGCTTGCACATGTATGAATCAAGGCTGCAGACATCGGCCAAGCATGGGCCTGCGGTTTTTGAGTGTGAGGTCACCTGAACCCAAGTGAACCAGTCCCCGTGAAACCCCACAGTGAGCAAATCAGCATGGTCTGCTGTCATGTCGTGATCAGCTTCGAAGCAGATAAGAGTACCCTCCGGTGCCACCGCTGGACGCGGCGGCGTGCACCAACCGCTGTCTGAGCTGTCACTATAGGTGTCACTCGAATCGCTCTCCACAGCTATGACCTGAGCAACACATGGCACTGCGCTCGGCTGGCTCTGAGCCGGGCCAGGCTCTCGCCTCCAATACATAGCTCTCTGTGGGTTGTTACCAATCCACTGCTTGCCTGGCAACCAAGGCTTGCGAATGGGCGCAAGAGGGGGGGTGGGCGGGAGCTTCGGTGCCACAGCCGGTGACGAGGCATTGCCATCCCTAGAAGAAGAGGCACACGGTCTGCTTGTAGCACCCTCGTCCTGGTAATAGGCTCCCTGTTGTGTAGACTCACGGTGTTCAGCTGCACAAGGGCGCTTCCGCGGAGGGGCCTTGGGAGGAGTTTGCGGTGCCACACTGCCCGTATGCCCTGTAGGCTGCAAAGCTCTTCGGGGCGGAGGCTTGGGTATCCCCAGCCTTTGGTGTCGGCTGGGTCTGTTGCGCTCCTTCTCACGTTGATGTTCAGTCTTGTATGTCCACCATGAAGGCATTCCTATGTGCCCTAGCAAGCAATTGTTGATGTTGGCAATGGTGCGAGCACATGAGTGATGTGTGGAATACCTGTTGTTGTCATGCAGAAAGTTTTCACTGTCATCTCCCTGGCCGAGCAACAGACTGCAAAGACTGACATGTGTTGTCAAAGAGCTGAGCCCAACTGCACATGGACTGCACGATGCCGGTTTCCCTTCTTTCATAAGCTGGTGCCCAATCAGTCGAGACTGTGAAGGTCGATCACTGACGGCCCACTGAGCTTTGATGGCTTCTGGATGAGCTCCTGGAGCATTCGTTTGGCATCTCCTGCCAGCCGACAGATTTGCCTTCAAGACACGACTGCAAGTGCAAGCCTTGAGTGAGAGTGGCTGAGCTCTGTGGCGGAAAAGACTGCAGGTTGTTGAAGCGAAGTCCCCTTGACAGCCCGTATTCCAAGCACAAACCCGCAGACAAAAGTGCAAAGACTGAGGACGTTGCTTGAGACGGATGTGTATCATCTCTGTCTGCTCCGCAGCTTTAGCAGCTGCATCGGGCGCCACCTGAATCCCCACCTTGCTTGCTGACATGACTAGCCAATCCCTAGCTGAAGCCACAACTCTACGATCAAGGTCGACCATCTCTCTGTAAAAGGTCCCTCGTGTGAGGCAAGTGCATGACACGCAGCAGTCTTTCGCAGGTGGCAAGGAGACTGCAGCTTTGTCAAGCCGACTCTGGCTGCAACGCACAGCGCACGCGGAGGCAACCTCCATCAGTATAGTGCCTTGAGACAAGTTGGCACACATTGCTTCCAACAGCTGAGTTGCAGAAGAGTACGGGCGCCCTGCGGGCCCATAGGAGGCAGCCTCCGTGATCAGTGTCTGCACCAAAGTGACCTGATGACATTCAGAATTAGATTGAGACACCATCCGCAGATTGTTGTGCTGCAAAGACACTGGGAGAGCATTCCTGTGCTGGGCCGCTCCTACCAGGCAATGGCTCTTGCTGCTACACAAGTGGGTGTTTGTGGCATTCAGACTTGCATCGGCCTTGTAAGCCTTGTGTTTGGAAAGCTGGACAGGTGCCTGCATTGCAGAGTGGAGAACCAAAGCACCAAGAAAAGGAAAGTAAGACCCCGACATAATGCTCTGGTCTGAAAGCAGCCGATGCAGCGCCAGTGCGCCCGACAGAGCATCTTACATGCTGCCATACTGCGCCTTCTCTTGGGCGCATGTGCTTGGAGCGACGGCTCCCTGATCAGTGCTTGGCTGTGCCTCGAGGTAGAGGCATCAACATTGGCATCTTCGGAATCGCAACCACTGCTGCCGCTGGCCAGAATGCCGCTGTCAGGTGAGGACCAAACCTCTGACACGTGAAAGGATTCTGCTGCAGAGTCAGTCCGAGGAGTCAGCGCTGGGCTGTGCTCAAGATCAATTGCCATCGAGTCAGGAGTGTTCTGCATCCTACCTCCCTCAACATCCTCCAAGTAAAGCTGTGCATGTCCTGCTGGACGCGCCGTGCGCACGCCCTCTAACAGCGTCGCCACAGGTGTGCCAGGAGCTCGCTTGTCCATGAAGTCAGCAAGCTACAAAGAAGCTACCCACCCGGGCGACCCTACAACATGCTTGAGCCGAGGTGCTTGGCCATGCAGCTTCATAGCATGGGGCTCCCCTGCGATGTGGTTGCCTTTCACGGTCCCGCCTTGGTCAGCGCCTCCAGCCTCCCAATAAAAAAATCTTATCTAAAGGTCACTTCAAGTTGAACACTATAATCACCCTGAACCCTGCACTCCAAACTCCTCGCCCAAAGAACCGAGTCTCTGAGTGGTCTAAGTATGCTGCTGTGCCCGGACCCTTCACATATCTTGGACCTGTCCCACAGACAGAACCCAAAACTACAGTAAAATATCGAAACTCTCAACCAAAGCTCTCATTCCCTAAAAACGCCAAACCATTGAACCCTAAACCCTGAACCCCTAAACCCACAAACCGTAATACAACTAACATCCCTAAGCCCTGAAACCCTAAACTGGAACGTGCGGTCCCGCCTCTCTTCCCGGATTCTCAGAGGAATCCAGATATAAAGGCCCAGGAAAAAGGGATTGCATTGGTCAGACCTTTAAACCTCCCAAAGTCTAAAGCGCGAAAGCTTGCTCGGTGTAGTCAGGGCTCCCTCAACCCGTATAGGTTGACGATACGATCTGATAGTTTCGCCAGAACTGCGGAGACATACGGCAACCACTAACTTTCGGGGAATCAGCTCAACGCACCTGAGTCAACAGAAACCTTACCTCCTTACGTAAGCAGGGTTGCAAGTATAGTATATACAGTAGGGTTATGGGCTTCTGCGTATAATCCATGCCTGTCACACCAGGGCCCGAGTTGCCTCACCAGCGAGGCTGGTAGGAAAATCGATGTGCCCCAGTATATACCCTAAGGGTACGCCATGAGCCTGACTGCGGAGACTTGACCTACTTGGCCATGGTCTGGTGTGCTAGAGTGGTGATCGGCTTGCTCTATGGCATTTCAGAGACGGCGACCCGCTCTGTGGACGCAAATAAGAAGTACAACGACATGGACTTCAACGGCCTGCACGTCACGCTCTTACATTGGGAATTATACTAGTTCGGATCGTCTGTACTGTTTCTGCTTTGAGCAGCGCCTTCCTGTGCGGCAACATGCTGCTGATGGTCGTGTTCGCCTTGGATGAGCCCTGGCACATCCTCCGCGTGATCGTCCAGACGTTCCGTTACCAGATGAACCAGAGCCATTTCGGCGACATTGTCTTCGACACCGAAACCTTCGGCCACATGGCTCTGAGAAACGGGCTGCCGAATGACGTCAAAGGCGGCAAACTTTCCTGGATGGACTTATGGGTCTTCTTCTCCGGCGGCTGGCGGATTGTTTGGGCCTCATTTGTCACCACATTTATGGTGCTCATCTCCCGCGGACGCACCACCAAGCAGGTGGTCATGTGCACCCTGACCTTCATGTACACTGTGCTGTCATTCTGCATCTTCGGCGCGGCCGGCATCGGCATGGGCCGCCTCGCCATCTGGTTGCAAAATTTCGACATCACGGAGTTCGACAACATGAACTACTACCTCCACTCGGACGTCGTGGCGGACCAGCTCAAGGACGAGATGCTTGAACAGTTCTTGACTGCTTCTTCGGAAAGCATCATGCATTCGGTGATTGGCTGCAAACCTCGAGTGATCCACGAGGGTCACGTCACAGACACTTTCTTCGTTGTGGAGAACATGTGCAGCTATCAGTTGCTGCAAGGTGCGATGGGCCGGTTCGATGTGCGGAAAGGCCAGAGAAGATGGGCTGAAGGTGGACATGATGGCTGAGCGGTCCAGTCAAGTCTTTTTGACTGCGGAGTTCAATAGTGAGGCAGGCAAGAGAGAGCTATCCATGCAAGGGGCTACTCCCCGCATGGTTTGTGCATGCCTTTGTACTGTTTACTGGATAGATGTTTAGTTTTTGCGCATGTACCCTGTCCGTGCACACGCCGTCACTGCATGGATCGTGTGGCACATGTTTGAGGGTCCCGGCAGCTG
Source organism: Symbiodinium sp. clade A Y106 (assembly GCA_003297005.1). Classification (NCBI taxonomy): domain Eukaryota; class Dinophyceae; order Suessiales; family Symbiodiniaceae; genus Symbiodinium; species Symbiodinium sp. clade A. The sequence goes on along the minus strand of BGNK01001459.1, from coordinate 78,979 downwards.
TGGTTTACTCCCTTGGGACCCGTGTTGGAGGAGCCCTGCTGCCTACGGTATGCTGCCATGTCCGTTGTAAAACTCACAAACATTTGGTTTGCAGGCGCTGCAATGGTTCAGCTTTTCCTGCATGAACACTCCAACTCTTGCGTGCAACTGTGTATCCAGAATACCTTGAACGAAGGAGGATAGATTGTATGGCTTGGGTTTTTTTGTTTCTTGGTCAACCCTTTGCGGGGGACAGCTTTTTGCACTTGCAATGCTATGTGCGCTGGTTACATCCCTGCTACGAATGAAACCCGGAATACCGTCAAGGATTGCCGGTCGTGGCCTTTCAGGGGAGGCCTTAAAGCCCCGAGGACTCGAATTTAATGCATGGAGTCTTGAGACGCGTCTGTTGACTCTACGGTCTTTCGCAATGCAAAAAATGCCTGTCACACCAGCAGAAGAGGCAACACCACCTCCTCATGTGTCTGGTTCATGCCAAATGAACCCTAAACCATAAACTGCCCTGAATGCTAAACCCTACACCAAAAAAAAGGACCCCAGTCCTAAAGCCCAAACCACGAAGTTCTTGAACCCTGAACCCCCAACACTCAACCTATGCTTCCTCATTCACATAGCACTCGGATATGACAGTCTCAGAACAATAAAACAACCCAATGACCCGAAAGATGAACCATAAACGGCAGGATCCTCATGATTTCGGCCACGAACATCTTTTCTGAAGCTCACGTAAGACAGAAGCCTACTAAATATTTGGTAACGGTATTCCGGTAAAGTCCTTAATGCGGCTATCTACAGTATACCCCATGCCCTGTTCAAATTACTAGGTTCCTCAGTGTCCCCCTAGTAATGGTAATAAGGGTACCCTTTTTCCCACGATTCGGTTTAATAAAGACAGCCCAAAAAACAAAGGGCAAAAAGGGTACTAATTTCTGGGGAACGCAGGTTATTCAGGCCCCTCTATACCTCAGACCCTAAACCCCAAACCCTAAACCATAAACCCCAGAGCCTAAACCCTAAAACGAAACCCTCCATACCTCAGACCCCCCAACTACCCTCCATTATGCCCTAAATACCCACCATTACGGACCATAAGGGCTCTATCAGGGCACTTGGGGGGGTCCTGGCATACCTCTTCACCTCGGAACTGGTGATGACTCCGCCGCTTTGGGTGTAAACGACACTTCCCCAGCTCTGGAACCGTAATCCAGGAGATCGAACACTTAGTAACAGCGTCGCCTTATATTGTAGCCCCTGTATAGTTCTATGTATATATATATATGTATATATACATACAGACAAATCAGTGTGCATAGTATACCCCAAATCCGATTTAAAATGCTAACCACCCAACAGTCAAGTGACGAAGCTCATCCCAACAACCATCCTAAACCCAAAGCTGCACCGCCCAAATCTTCAGCTTTCTACCCTGAATAAATAACCTGAGAACCACCCACAAAAATGCGCAAAAATGAGAACCGGACTTTCCATCCGTCTGCTGTGAGCCCGTCTTTAAGGGAGTGCTCAACCTGCAGGAGTCCAGATTGTGGGTCTAGGGTTTAGGGCCTGCAAGTACAGAGGTCGGGCTTGAAAAGGCCTGGAGGTTTAGGGTCCCTGAACCCCTAAACCATAAGCCCCTATACCCTAGACCCTAAACCCCTAAACCACTAAACCCCTAACCTCTAAACCCTACAGCCTTTCGAGTGTAGGGCCACCCTGTCGGGTTTAGGGTTAGTTAGGGGTTTAGGGTGCGGGGCCAGCTACTCTCTAATAAGTAGGACAGGGGGCCTTAATGATTAGAATCGTTATAATAAGGAACCCCCAGGGTAGTATTGGTAATTATTTAAGCCCCTATAGTATTCTCTAAGCTTACATTTCGGGGAGTCGATCTCCCATCAACGGGTAAAATCTAAGATCGATGGGGGAGTGCAAAATCAAAACCTCGACTTTTACTAGGTTCTCCAGTAGCGCCTTAATAATAAGGGTATCCTTTTTCCTACTATTCGGTTTTAAGAAGGGAACCCAAAAGGGGTACTACTGGGGAACCTAGTTTACAGACTTCTCAGCACCCCAGTGAGCCCTAAACCTCCGAACACTAGAACTTCTCAACCCAAACCTAAGCTCTTAGTCCCCAAACTCGGTTTAGGGTTTAGGGGTTTGGGGTTTAGGGGTTCAGGGCTTAGGGTCTAGGGTTTTAGGGTTTGGGGGGTTAGGGTTTGGGCCCCGAACTGCTTTTTGTCGGCATTTGCTTTAGCTGCAACCAGGTTTCAGCTGCAGTGTGAAACAGTGATCCGGGCCGCAAATCAGGGTGACGTCAGCTTTTTGAACCTAAAGCCCTGCTGATGGGTTTAGGGTTGAAGTTGCAGGGTTTAGTGTTCTTATAAGGTTTTAGGTGTTTAGGGCCTAGGTTCTAGGTCTTGACTACTTGGAACCCTTGTGGAACTGGGACCGTTAAGTTGAAGGGCCTAAGCATTCGACCAGCTCTTTGGCGGCTTTTGGCGGGTTCGGTGGTGCTTTCAATTATAAAACTCTAAACTCTGCAAACGCTAAAGCCCTAAATCCTAAATCCTGATCTGAAGGAGGTTAAACGAGCCCCCACGAACGACGCAATGATACTCACAACTGTTCACGTCCTACCCGGTCTAGGTTCAAACGATGGGTGTAGGTTGTCATCTCGGCTTGTTTTTTCTACGCTCCGGATTTAACCGATATGGGATTTAGGGTTTAGGGTGTAACCCTAGCCCTCAAAGCAAGCTTAAGGTTGGAGTTTCAATCAATCTACCAAAGTGTCTGCCTGCTGGCTTCAGAGATTTCTATCCCTAAAGCTCAGAGTCTAGCTGGTTCTATGTAAGGCCCTGAATACTTCGAATAGGGTTTTAGGGTATGTTCTAAGTGTTATATCATTATAATACGGATTTCAAAGGAACAATATTGGTAGTTCTTCAAGCGTCTCTGTTAGGACTTTGGGTCTCGAAGTTGACGTTTGAGGTTTGGGCATCTCGGCAGAGGAGTCTGGCTAATGCAAGGGCCTAATTAGGCAACACTTATGATGACTCTCTTGGTAAGTATACACCCTAGAGATGCAACTTCCAGAGACGGAGGGCTATATACATATATATATATATATGTATATATGCTAACCCCCCCCCCATGAACTACCGCGAGGTGCCGCGATACCGCCGCCGGTCCTCCTACGTTTGGGCTTCTGGTGTGTGATCCAATTTTGAAGTTCCGAGGGGAGAGCATATGAATGACGGCAGCCGGCTTCATTTTCAATTCGTTGCGACGCTTCACGCAGAACGATGAAGGTGTCTGTCTGAATACCCGAAGATAAATATGGGCGCGAGTAGCAACCCCAAAATAGCCTTCACTGTAGTCTCAGATCAAAGCCCCAGCAATACATATGAGTGACCGTGAGCCTTGATTGACTCCTGTTCCTAAACAACAGTATCCCTATCACTACCCTGCCATGAGACTTCACATTGGCCCCCATGGTGACAGTAGTATCCTGTTCTTTTTCACCGAAAAGATGCCTTGTAGATCAACGCTTTGGTTCGTATGGATCAAAATGCTATGTCGACTAATAACCCATTTTACATCCCCATATTACTACCCCTATCGATCTGAAGGCTAAGACAATAACATAATTACATCAGCCTGATTGGCCCCCCGATAGTAAGGATATTGCTGTCCACTTGACAACCCCAGTATTGGATCTGACTCAAAATGCGCCTTACTCGCAAACTTAAGATCGATCTTAAGATCACCATAAGCTGTTCCCATTGGTAGCCTTCGTACTGTACCGGATACTTCCCTGAACAGAAACCCAGACCAGTGGCCTCACCAACAGGTTAATTAATCCAGATGTAGCTGTAGTATCCGTAGCATGAGCATTCTATTCTAGACCCCGAAGTCCCGAAGTTTAAAGTCATGGCATCCCCAATACGAGTTCCTATTATACTCATACAAGTAAGCCAAAGACTGCCCAAACAGTTACTCATACTCATGCTAATGTTAAACTACACAAAACGAACTCCACTAAGAACCACGATCCTTGCTGTGTTCGCTCGGCGTTGCCCAAATGATGGCCTTTAGTTTTTTTGGGATTGTAAAATCATTTGTTTGTTTACATCAGCATTTATGTTGTATATGGCATACCCTTCTCACTGTGCTATATGATCGATCATGTCGGACTTGCTGCCAGACTTGCCCGTATACTTGTAAGTACACTTATGTGTGTGTATGCACATATTAACCCTTAGGTTAAACGTGTGCTAGAAACCAGCATAATGACGAGGATCGTTAATTGACTCCTGATTCCGAGCAACATCAACCCCAACCCTATCCTTGTCATTCCCAGTTATGTCAAACGTGGCCGTATCCTAGGGAAAACAAAACAAAACATTTTTTGGGAAACTATGTGGCCAAAGTCAACAAAAATGTTTTTTTGTTTTCCCTAGGAAAAATGGGTTTTCCTGCCCAAAACCATCTTTTTCCTAGAAAAAAATTGGCTTTTCTGCCCAAAACCATCTTTTTCCTAGGAAAAAGTTGGTTTTTCACGCCCAAACCATCTTTTTCCTAGGGACAAGTTGGTTTTTCATGCCCAAAATCATGTTTTTCCAGGAAAAAGTTGGTTTTTCCGCCCAAAACCATTTTTTCCGAGGGAAAACCCCCCCAAAAATTTTTTTGGTAAACTAGACGGCCAGACTCCAAAAAAATAGTTTTTTTGGTTCTCCGTAGGGAAAAAAATGGTTTTGGGTGGAAAAACCATTTCTCCTAGGACAAAGATGGTTTTGGGCAGGAAAACCAACTTTTTCCTGAGCAAAAAAAATGGTTTTGGCGTGAAAAACCAATTTTTCCTAGGGAAAAATGGTTTTGGGCAGAAAAACCAACTTTTTCCTAAGAAAAAATGGTTTTGGGCAGGAAAACCAATTTTTTCCTACAGAAAACCAAAAAAAACATCTTTGTGAACTTTGGCCGCATAGTTTCCAAAAAATGTGTTTTTTTGGTTTTGCAAAAGTTGGTTTTCCTTGCCAAAACCATCTTTTCCCCAGGAAAAAAATGGTTTTTCACGCCAAAACCATTTTTTCCTAGGAGAAAGTTGGTTTTCCTGCCCAAAACCATTTTTTTCCTAGGGAAAACCAAAAACACCATCTTTTTGGAGTGTGGCCGCATAGTGTCTCAATTTTTTTTGGTTTTCCCAAGAAAAGTTGGTTTTGGATTGGGAGTGCACAGTGTTGCCGTTGACTACGTGCTCACGTCGAACCTGAATGAGTTGACTGACTCGTTCTGTTGGGATGTGAGATTGATTTCGGTAGTCCTTGAGAGATACAGGATCCGGACCTCACGTCGAACTTGAATGAGTTGACTGACACGTTCTCTTGAAATCTGAGTTTGTTTTCGGTAGTCCTTGCGAGATACAGAATCCGGACCTGCCGGAAAAAGCTGGTTTGACACGGTATTTACGATACAAAACGAGGGTCGGTAGTTCATGCGGGGGTTACCATATATATATATGTATATATATATATATACCCCTTCTAGACCTCAGCCCCCTTTCTACTACACGCTGAACCTATAAACCCTAAACCCCCAACCCCTAAACCCTAAACCCCTAAACCCCTAAACCCTAAACCCCTAAACCCGAGCCGAGTACACGCTGAGCCCCGCGTCAAGGAAAGCTCCACGGCTCACTTCCCCTCCTCACCAGCGGCCAAGCCGAGAGCCTGGCTGGGCTTAGGGCTTAAGGGGGTTTAATTAGGGTTTAGGGTTTTCGGGTCTAGGGCTGAGGGTTTAGGGCTTAGGGTTTAGGGGTCTAGGGTTTAGGGGTTTAGGGTGTAGGATATAGGGCTTAGGGGGTTTAGGGTTTAGGTTTTAGGATTCTACTTTGATTCTTGTTAATCGTGGCGCTTTCATTTATGCTCTTCGGCGTTGAGCTTTTTAAGCGGGGGGGCTAAACTTTAGGTGTTGAAGTCGTGCGTTGCGTTTGGGGCCCTCGTGTTTCTAAGGCGGAGTGTCTAGGGAATAGGGCGTTTAGGGTATACGGGTTTGGGATGTCAGATCGACAGTTGCATCTATGACGCAATCTTCGGTTGTAGCCTGGCAAATCCCTTTGTTTAGGGGGTCGTTGGTTTTGGGCTTAGGGGGTTTAGGGTGCAGGGATTAGGATTCGACTTTGTGTAGGACTGTAGACCATGGGGGACAGTAGAGGTATCACGCCTCACTCGCCTCTTCTACATGTTTCCACCCGCCTCAACCCAACGGCTCAACAATTTTCCCAGAGACTCCAAAATCTCTTAATTAAGGAATATACTTTGTATCTTATTAGGGCTCCTTAGCATGATTTTCGTATATTCTTGAATTAAGGGGTTTTGGAGTCTCTGGGTTCCCCCAAAGATTTCTGGCAGCTGTCCAGCACAGTCTGGCGTGCAAGGCTCTCAAAGTGTGGCAGTTTCGAAGTGTAGCTCAAGCAGGAAGCCAATGCAGGACTACGCAAGGTAGTATGCTATAGTTATAGTCTACCCCAGGACCCCATTAGGACTCTAAGCCCTAGTCCCTAAACCCATCGGACCCTATCAAAACCCTCCACAACGCCTATAAAACAAACATTCCCGCCAACAAGGAGACTCCAAAACCCGAATTCTGAAATACAACAAAAACAGCAAAGATGCGAACATACTTTGAAGTCTACATTCCTTCATCAAAAGGGACAGTAGGAACGCTAGCCTGATTAAACGTAATGTGGGGACCTTGACAATGAGAATAGGGTATTGGGCCAAATTCTACAATAATCATAGTAAGGAACCATCAAAATAGTAGTGGTAGGTATCTTAATCAAGGGATTTCGGAGTTTCGGGCACCCCCTCGGAATGCTTGGACCTCTCGGGCGCGGCACAGTGTCTGGTCGTCGTCAGCTTCCTCGCTACACCCAGAGCATCCAAAACCTCTTATTACTTCAGGAATATACCTTAAATCTAATTAAGGTTCCCCTTAAACCCTAAACCCTAAACCCTAAACCATGCACTAAACCCTAAACCCCCCTTAAACCCTAAACCCTAAACTGTAATCCGATTATAATTATGAAGGCCTTAATTAACGGCTTTGGAGGCTCTGGACAGATCGGGGTGGGTTTTGGGCCTCGGGGTTCACAAGGGTTCTGTAGGTTCAGGGTTTAGGGGTTTAGGGTTTAGGGGTTTAGGGTTTAGGGTTTAGGGTTTAGGACTAGGGTCTAAAAGCCCAGATCCTAAGCCCTAGCACCTGAATGCCTAACCCTAAGGACCCTCGTAGTGAGATCCAGGACAGCAAAGGCTCGGAGTTCGCACGGCTGCTGGGTTGAGGGTTTAGGGGTTTAGGGGGTTAGGGTTTGGGGGTTTGGGGGTTTGGGGGTTTGGGGGTTTAGGGGTTTAGGGGTTTAGGGGTTTAGGGTTTAGGGTTCACGGTTTAGGGTTTAGGGTTGAGGGATACCGAATGCAAATTAAGCTTTGGCGATTGGGATTTGAGGTTTAGGGTTCTGCTAGTATGGGTTGATGTCAGGACATTAACTCTTCTGAGAGAATGATACTCGGAAGTAATATTGGGATGGGAATAATTTGTACCAACATCCTCTTAGAACATTGAGCAAGACATTAACAAAGATAAACTTTTTCGCGTAGAGTGTACTCGTTCTGCATTTACGGATTATAAGCAGCAGGAAGTTCCCCTCAACACAGCCTGCGGGTGTGCATCTGCAGAACTTGCAAGCTCGTCCATCTCACGATGCAACTCCGCAACCTCATCGCAAAGCTTTTCGGAGCATGCTTCAGGGTGCATCGAACGGTGCCTGCTATTTTGGATAGCTTTTTCACCGTAGGCTACACACAACGCTCGTCCAAAACGCTTACCCCTAAACCCCTGAAGCCACGTCAGCGAAATGAAGCCTCGGCATGCACGACTCATTCTGCATAGTGCTGGACATATCACCGTAAGTAAGGGTTCTGTTTGGATTGAGCGCTCCGGGCTTCTCTACGGATTCTATGAGGCGCTTGCCAGGGCTCTTTCTGGGGTGGGGTGCGTTTATATATGACTGGGTTACGGTGTATTTTTACTCAGGGTGTGATGTGTATATATATATGTATACATAGTATTTATGTGTTTGTTTGTCTTGTTTTTTGTTTCTACATACATACATAGAGAGAGAGAGAGACAGAGAGAGAGAGAGAGCGAGCGAGCGAGCGAGCGACAGCGAGCCACTGCATATTATGTGCACGTGGGCTCCTAGATTCAAGTGCCAATGGGTTCTGTAAGGATTCCATAATGGTTTCTCAAGGCCCTGCTAAAGTTATTAGGGGGGTTATAGTCGTCAATACTTTAAGTTGTTGTTTACGGGTATTTAACTGATTACTGTCTTGAGAAGTTAGGTACCGTAAAGTCTTGCTTATGGTATGCTCCTTATTTTGGGATAGTGCCGGACCCGATCTCAAAGTTAGATCCCCGGGGCCTCTCGACGGGAAGCTTCGAAAAGCTCTGATAGCTCAGCGCGACGCTCCAGGAGACCTTTCATTGGAACTGAAACAGGGGCGTTGGGGAATTTGGGGCATCGCATGTAATATCGGGGCCTTAATAGCTAGAATAGGGTTTTGTGGCCCATTATACCATAATTATAATAAGGAACCCCCAAAATAGTATAGGTAAGTATTAAGGCACTTATAGCAGGGTGTACGGCTAAGGTTTTTTTGGAAATTGTCGGGTTTCGGGTTTACCCTAAAGGTGTCTGTATTAGTTGAATGGGACACATAAAGAGCGGACCATGAATGCAGAAGCGTTCAGGCATGTTTGAGTTCCACAATCACAAGACGTCGTCTTTTCAAATACCTAAATCTCGGTCATAGCTTCAAAGCCGCCGGGATTCACCGTTTGGGGGGTTTGCTCGAAAGCAACGGAGCCTCTTCACAGGAAACCCTGACTGCAACGTAAGTATTTGTGCCATGTTGGGAGGACCATATCCCATGTAGCACAGCGTCTTAGCTGCGCTACCCTACAAATTTTTGAAGCTGCTAATTAATGGGCTATCACATGCATGCAGGACCTGACGTGGGCTGTAATTGGGTCTGGAATTAATTTGGGACTTTTTTTGGGGGGGGAGATTTTTTTTTTGGCTTGGGTGGGTTTGCTCGAGTGCTATTTCCCCTTGGATTTCGTTAGGAAAACGTACATTTCCTTGGTTTTTTCTGGGGAAAACCTAATTTTCCTTGCATCTTGGACGGGTTTCGGGCCATTTCCTTTCGGTTTTCATTGGGAAAACGCGTGTTACCTTGGGTTTTGTTGAGCAAAAACTGCTTTCCTGGACGGATTTCGTGCCATGTCGCTAAATTTTCGTGAGGAAAACCTACGCTACCTTGGTTGTTGTTGCTGTTGTTGTTGTTGCTGTTGCCGTTGGTGCTGTTGTTGTTATTGTTAATGTTCTTGTTAATGATATTGTTCTTGTTAATGTTACTATTATTGCTATTCTTGTTGTTGCTGTTGTTGTTACCATTGTTATTATAGTTGCTGTTGTTGTGATTGTTGTGGTTGTTGTTGTTATTATTATCACTGTTGTCGTTGTGGTTGTGTTATCGTTCCTGTTAATGTCCTTGTTAATGTTCTTGCTGTCCTATACTTCAATATGATATGATTCGTTACAATTTAAAACAACATAGTATAGTACAATATAGCATACTATAATATAGCATACCATAATATAACATACTATAATATAAAACAATGACGCACCCTCTTGACAACAAGCCTGCACGGCTTAAAAGGAAAGCGAGGGGGTTGGGGGTCGCAGCCCCCCCCCCCATTTGCAAACACAACGTCTTTATGACGGGTTCTGAAAGGGTCCATATGGGTTCTGTCTTTTCTGGCAGGATGGCACTCGAAGCGACCTTGCTCAGCTTACAAAACCGGGACGTACCTCCTCAATTGGAAACAGAAGGCCTTGAAAATGAGTTTTGAAAAGCTCTAAAACAATTCTGTGTTTGGTGCAAGTCTTGTTCATGGTGTGATGTTCTTGAAAGCAAGCCTGCACGACCCTCCCCCATTTGCAAACACAACGTCATTATGACGGGTTCTGAGAGGGTCCACGTGGGTTCTGTCTTTGCTGGCAGGATGATACTCGAAGCGACCTTGCTCAGCATAAAAAATTCTACATAATATGATATGATCTCATATCATATCAAATAATGTAATATGTTATAATATGATAAAGTAAAATATATTATACTAGAATATGATAAAATGTAATATAATATGATACAATATCAAAAAATAAAAAGAGTTAAATGTAAGTTTGTAAAATATAACACAACATATATAATATAGTACAATATAATACAATAGTATATTATAAAATAGAATAGAAAAGAACTGCATACTGCACTATGATATGATAAAATATAATGCAATAAAAACTGAGACAATAAATCATAATATAATGGAATATGTTATAAAAAGAAGGAAATATAACACGATACATTATAACATAATCTAATACAGTGAAACATAACATAGTATACAATATTATATGATATAATACAATACAATACGAAATAATAACGCACAATACAATGCAAAAATGCAACAAAAAACAAAATAGTGCAATATCATCTAATACCATGTAATTTCTTGTATTATACTACAATATAAAAGTCATGAAATATATTGTACTATAAAAAGATATGATATGTTATTTCTTTATATGATATAACAAAATATAATATAATTTCATATGATATATTCTCATATGACATAATATGATAGAACATACTACAAGATAATATACTATGATATGATTTGATCTAATTTAACAGAACATAATATAATATAACACAACATACTACAACATGACATAATATAAAACAATGACGCACCCCCTTTTGCAAACAGGATGCCTTTATGATGAGATTTGACAAGCTCTAAAATAGTTTTGTGTTTGATGCAAGTCTTGTTCATGGTGCGATGTTCTGGAAAGCAAGCCTCCACGGCTTAAAGAGAAGGCGGGGGGTTGAGGGGGGCACAGCCTCCCCCATTTGCAAACACAACGTCCTTATGACGGGTTCTGCAAGGGTTCATATGGGTTCTGTCTTTGCCGGCCAAACGATACCTGAAGCGATATTGCACAGCATAAAAAAAAACGAGGACGCACCTCCCGAATTGGAAACAGACTGCCTCTATGGCGAGTTTTGAGAAGCTCCAAAACAGTTCTGTGTTTGGTGCAAGTCTTGTTCATGGTGTGATGTTCTTGAAAGCAAGCCTGGACGGCCTAAAAGAAAGCGGGGGGGTTTGGTAGAGGGGGCGGAGCCCCCCCCCCCTTTGCAAACATAACGTCTTTATGACGGGTTCTGAGACGGTCCGTATGGGTTCTGTCTTTGCTGGCAAGATGATGCTCGAAGCGACCTTGCTCAGCTCAAAAAAATGTGAATATAGTATATGATGAAAAATAATATATAATTTAACATGACATAACATAGTATAGCATAACATGATACAATATAGTTAAATATATACTTTAATATAACACAAGATCATATACCATGACAAAATATATTGCAATATACAATAACAAAATATAATATGATATGATATGATATGATATGATATACTTTGATACATTATCATATACTATAGTATGTTATAACTTGGTTTATTATGGTACAATATAATAAACAACACATGATACAATATAACATAGTACCTATAGTATCATATTATATAACATAATATAACATAACATAATATCATAACATATAAGTTCATATATGAAAAAATGATACAACTTCATATGATATAATGTAATATGGTATCATATAATACAATATACTAAACATAGCACACTTCAATATATACATATATATATATATAGACTAATGTAATTTTATAGAATTTTAATATAGTTGAAATATAACATAGTATAACATACACGAAGCGTTAAGAAGTCGAGAGGCCAACAGGCCGAGAGGCCGAAAAGCCAAGAAGCCAAGGAAACCAACCAGCCGTACAAGACAAGAAAGCTACAAGAAGTCGAGTGGCCAAGAACCCCAGAAACCGCAAAAAAAAAGAAGCCAAGGAAACCAAAAAGCCAAAATTAAATTGGCCGAAAAGCCAAAGGAACCGAAAGCCGAGAGACCGCGCACACACCCAGACCAAAAAAATCCCCCCAAAAAAATCCCAAAATAAATACGCCTCCGCTGTAATTTATGACCGCGGTCCTGCCAGTCAGGGTCTGCATTCAAGCTCCTTCTTGTGTTGCAACTCTTTCATGTGTTCAATGCGTTCAAGCCAACATTGATTAAACCGAGCTATACTCTCAAAACGACACCAGATTCTGCCGCATGCTGTTGCGGCAGTTGCTCGTGCAAGGCAGCCAATCCAAGGCGCGGACTACGCAGATGGTGCAAAACATGCTTGATTAAGATACAATCACCTCATGCAGACCGAATACTTGGCCGATTCTGGTGCAAGGGCTGCGGAATCCGAACAGAAGGCGTGAGATGTCCGCGTAGAAGAGGGCGAAGGTAAGGTAAACTCGACGTTTGGTGCAAGCTCAAACTGTTGAGTCAGGTTTCCTGTTTGCTGAATCATGTTTTGTGAATCGTGTCTTAGTTTGCTGAATTGGGCAGCATCCAAACAAGGTCTGTTTCTGATGGCCTGTAGCATGGTCAGCATAAGGCTCAGGACTTCGTGTTTACACTTGCACATACCCTATCTACACGTTTATTGCTTACATTGAGGATCTCGAAAACCCAATCTTTGGTAATTATTTAGAAATGGTTCGAAGGGCTTCGGTGAAGGTTATTGAATTCCTGTCCGGGGTTTCGAGATCAATGTGTCCAACCAATTGGTGTTAGGATGGCCCTAAACCCTATAAGGCCTAAGCCCAAGCTTACGTGGCACGGGACTTGATTACAACTTCACCGTCGTTGCGGCTCGACTTGGAGCGCACACAACCTACCTTAAACCCTGCATGAACCCTAAACCCTAAATCCTAAACCAAAACTGACTTGCCATTCTGACAGCCACCCCACCTTGATCATGACAACCCTTCTGGCCATCTCACACCATCAAAATGCGCCCTCTCTAGAAGGCAGCCTAAACCCTAAGTTACTAAGCCCAAAGGGGCCGTTGCTCCTCTGAGCCCATGAAAACCTTCTCTGAAGCCCGACACGTTGAACCATAGCCCTCTCAGCGATGGAGTGCACCTGAATTGGGGTTATAAGTAACTATAAGTATAGTTACCTCAATACTAACCCTAGTTACTAAGTCCCATGATCCTTGAAGTAACCCATACAACCCCCCCCCCCTATAAGCACCCGTAAAGATGCCTTTTAAGGAGCCCTTCAAGGAACCTACCATTTGCTTAAGGGCCCCCAAAAATAAAAATAATAATCCCTATAGTACCCTCATAAGGGATTATTATTGTTATTTTTGGGGGGGGCCCTTAAGCAAATGGTAGGAACCCTTATAGAAACAACACCCAAAAGTCCAGACATGGATGATCAACTCATAAGTTCCTGAGAAGCCCCTTTAAAATATAAAGGTTCAGGGTTTAGAGTTTAGGGTTTAGGGTTTAGGGTTTAGGGTTTAGAGTTTAGTGTTTCCCTACTATTCGGCTTTCATGCCTGGACCCTAAGGAACCTACATGTGTAGGGTTCCTTATTCTGATTTTCTTTTATGAGTGCTTCAAAGGGTAGGTTATTTGAGGTTAAGGTAAGGGGACCCTTAAGAAAAAGGGCTGCTCAGGAACCTAGACTCTCAAACCTAGCAGACTTCACCGTGAACCCTTAGGCTCGAATTAAACTCTGAACCCTGTTGAGGGCCGCGGCAGCCTGAGAGAAAACCCCAATGACATTTATCCATGGGCGCTTTAGACCTGCATAATCCCCGAACCCTGGCCCTGGACTCTAAACCTAAACCCTAAACCCTAAACCCTAAACCCTAAACCCTAAACCCGAAACCCTAACCCTAAACCCTAAACCCTAAACCTAAACCCTAAACCCTAAACCCTAAACCCAGACCCTTACCTTTGGTTAGTAGGGAATGGAAGAATGGTAGTAATAGTAGTTATAATTGTATCCCATTCCTCCATTCCCTACTAACCAAAGGTAAGGACCTGCATAATTCCAAACCCTACCCCTGAACCCCAAACCTAGGAACTGGACCTGACACGGCCGTGGACTGCTCCTCCAGCGACCTAGGCTTGTGGAATGAATTTCTCATGAGGTTCTTACTTACGGGATGAAGTCCTCATCATTACAGGCGGATCCTTTACCGGTGATAAGAACATATATATGTGTAATATATACATGTATATATATATATAAATGTTCAACCACTAAGACATTACCGTAAGGGTCCAAGAGACCTAATCATGAGGCACTTAGTTCAGGATAGCAGTTCTGTAGATTGCATTGGAAAAGTATATGACTATCAGGTACCTGGACACGTCGGAGGAGGTTTAGGGTAGAGATCTAGGTTTGCAGTTCTAAGGTCCAGGGTTCAGGGTCCGGGTTAAGGGTCGTTTAGGTTTTAGGGTTCAGACTCCAGGGTCGGGTCGGGGTAGTCGAGTAGTTGAGATCGGGTGCGGGGATTGTGGCTTCAGGTTCACGAGCTAGTCTTTTCGCCGAAATCGGCTTTTTGAACAGTATAACCCTCAGTGCGCTTTAAGGCAAGTTTACAGAACAAGGGACCGTAGCACTAATCCTCCTAAACCCATGTCCCAACTTTGCGGGTCGCTGTCCACAATCGAAGATGACAGGGATGTCGATTCTTAGAAGGGGTTTGTTAATCCAGGGTTGATGTTAGGATCTTGAGTATTTGAGCAGGGTTCCTTTCAGGATTCCGTTTAAGTTGCTGAAATTGGGTTCTCTAGTAGTTTTGGGCGCTTACTAATTTTCAATAGGGCGTTGAAGGGGTATATTAAGATACAACCATTAACTTGACTAAGGAACCCTAAGGAACAACAGTAGAACCTATGCCGACCCGTATACTAGGTTCCTGAGTAGCCCCTTAATAATTATGTTCACCTTGTTCCGGCTATTTGGTTGTAGTATGGGAGCCACCTAAAAAGGGCAAAAGGGTACTTCTGGGAGACCTAGCTACGTTGTTCCTTGAAACCTGGGAGGCTGCTTCAAAACACTGATAGCTGACAATCCTAGGCATTAAATGCTCAAATCCTGAGGCCTAAACCGCAAGCCAAGGAAATCGGATAGAGGCCGTATGGAACTATCATACCAACTACTATTCAACGCTTCCCTACTCACAAACTCGGCACGACAAGTTCAGAATATGAGGCTGGGACGCGCCGAAGGCTTCCAGCTCTTGAAGCACGTTGGCTGCCTCCTCCTGCATTACAGCTTGTGGGGTTTAGGGTTTAGGGATTTTAGGTTTAGGGTTTAGGGTTAGGGGTACACCTCGTGGTGGAGGGCTTAGGTATAAGGCCCTGCGTGCGCGGCTTTTGAAACCTATCTTTGGGTAGGTTTGAAAGGGGTTCAGATGGCTTATTACGTGGTGGTGGATATTTGACGGTAGGGATTCCCATCTCCTGATCCACATTCCCAAACCCAACGACCTCGTCCTTGCATAGGCTGAATCCTTAGGGCCCAATCTCCCAAATCATGCAGAGCCTAAACCCAGAGGGTCCCACATACACTACCATTATGGAATTAGGTCCCCAAAACCAAAATAGGGATGGTTTTTTTGGGGCCTAATTCCATAGGTAGTGTATAAGGACCCTCTGGGAAAGCCGTAAGCCCAAATCTCACCTTTAAAGCCCTTAAAGCAACGTCAAAGGGACCTTTACAAGGATCCCGAAACAAATGTAGGGGCCTGCATAACTACGGTTGATGGACAAAATCCTGCATGACCCTAAGGACCCTAAACTATGGGAATTATGATATATTCCTTATAATGGGTATTGCAGGATTTTGTCCATCAACCGTAGAATCAGGTGTTGGATTCCTTTTTAGTACTCTTGTAATGGAGAACTCTATGGTATAGTATTGACTAACATTTAGGCTTCTACCGTAGAAATAATCTTCACATAAGGAAATCAGAACGAGGAACCCGAAAAGTCTACGTTATTGAGGCTTCTATATTGACCCTTAGCCGCCCCTTAGAACCGAATAAGGATTTTGCTCTTATTTAATCAAAAAATAATTGCTAAGAGCTTTTTTAGTAGAGAACTCATCATAATTGCTAAGAGCAGAATAGTACAGAAACCCCCTGAACCTCGTGCATGGTGCCTTGCCTCATCCTCATCCGGGTCACGATCAGGCGGCAGCCTCGGATGCTGTGGAGGCTTCTACACGAAACCCTACCTTAACCTACCAAAACCTAGGGTTCTTACCATAAACCCTAATTTATAGGGACCCTACACAAAAGTAGGTTTTGGTAGGTCAAGGCAAACCCTGGGTTTAGGGTGTAGGGGGTGTACCGCAACAGGTCCCAAAGCGTGGGTAAACGTGCATGGCAGCTGCTGTAAACAGGCCCTGCCATGCAAGAAATCCGAAAGCCCCTGTGTTGGTCTCAGGGCACAGACATGAGGCCAACACATACCGCAAAATATCGGAGGGGTTTAGGGTTCAGTTTCGGTGTTTAGGGCTAGCTGGGTTCAGGTTTTAGGTGGGCTTCTTCAACACAATTCTTCTTCTCGCGTTATCCGAAACCTTTCTCTTGCGGAATCGGTGCAGCCCTAGGGTAAACCCTACAACCTAAACCCACCCTCTCCAAAAAAACAAACCTAAATGCCCTAAACCCCTAAACCTTAAACCCCTAAACCTTAAACCCCTAAACCTTAAACCCCCTAAACCCTAAACCCTAACCCCTAAAACCCTAAACCCTAAAAACCCTAAACCCTAAAAGCCCTAAACCCTAAACCCTAAACCCTAACCCCTAAATCCCTAAACCCCAAAACCCCAAACACCTGAACCCCAAAACCCCAAAACCCCTAAACCCCTAAACCCCACAGCCCTAAACCCCTAAACCCCAAACCCTATAGATCCCTTAAAAGAACCCTTAAGGATCCCTTCTAGAGCCCTTTAAAGGAGCTCCACTGCTCGACTCCTAAATCCTATAGATCCCTTGAAGGAACCCTTAAGGACCCCTTATAGATCCTTTTAAATTAAACCCTAAAAGCACCCCAAAAGAACAGCCCCGGAGCCGCGGGGGTTGAGATCCGCCCCTCGGCCGCGGTGGCGAAGGCCCCGCAGGCGCCTTGGGGCCTGAGGCATTTAGGAGTTACGGGGGTTTTGGGGTCTTTATGGAGTTTAGGGATTTAGGAGCTTGGGGTTTGGGAGTTTAGGGAGCTTCGGGAGTTTAGACTTAGGGGCTTGGGGTTTGGGAGTTTATGGAGTTTGGGGGTTTGGGGGTTTTGGGGGTTTTGGGGGGTTTGGGGTCTGGGGGTTTAGGGTCTTTAAATGGAGTTTATGGAGTTCAATGTAGCGGCCCGTTTAATCAGGCCCCTCCCCTGCAAAACTTTTCGTCTGGATAGTCTGGTGTCAGTGACCCCTCGGACCGGGGTCAGGGTCTGAGTGGCTTTGACTTTGATTCAGTTAAAAGGGAATTGGGGGATCCCGGGGTTTGGGGGCTCAGGGTCTGAGTGGCTTTGATTAAGTTAGAAGGGAATTGGGTTTGGGGGCTTAGGTAGAAGGGTTTGGGGGGTGTTGTCGGTTTCGGTGCTTAAGTACTCTCGTTTTTAAGAGGGTTCTGTGGGTTTCGGGAGCTTTGGGGTGGTTTGCTTCGGTGTAAAAATAGGAGGATTTCGTGGGGGCTTGGGTTGACTTGGGGTCTGGGCGGCTTAATTAGAAGGGTTTGGGGGGCTTCGGGTTTAGGGTTTAGGGCTTTTAGGGCTTAGGGTTCAGGGCTTTTAGGGCTTAGGGTTTAGGGCTTTCAGGGCTTAGGGTTTAGGGCTTAGGGTTTAGAAGGGTTTGGGGGGGTTTAATTAGTAGCTTTCGGTGCTTAGTTAAGTAATTAATTACTAGGGTGTAAGAGGAAAGAACAGCCTTAGGGCTCTAACTTTAAACTATACCCCCTTTTTTAACCATAATACAAATACTATATTGTTAATATTCTCTTGGGTTTCATATAAACAAAAAAATCCTAAGGAGACCATCGTAAATACCCCAAAAACCCTCGAAACCACCGAACCTTGGGTTAGTTCAGGGAGGGGTCGAGGGTTTGGGGTTGAGTGCAGTGGAGATGAGGCTCAAGGCTGATGATTTAAGGTTTAGGCTTAGGGTTTAGGGTTTAGGGTAGTTTAGGCTTAAGTAAGTGGAGTTTAGGGAGAGTTTCGGGCTTCAGGGCCAGGGTTTTAGGGTTCGGGCGGGGGTTTAGGTCGTGGGTGCCTTAAGATTGACCATCAGCAGACCCCCAAAAATCCACACAGCCAAACAAAACGCATTAATTAGGACGCATTTTTGTGGTTTCGGCTTGAATTAGGAGAAAAATCGCATTAAAGAGGCACGTGTTATTAAACGGGCCCGCACATCAGGGGTTTAGGGGTTTATGGAGTTTAGGGATTTAGGGGCTTGGGAGTTTATGGAATTGATGGAGTTTAGGGGTTTAGGGGTTTATGGAGTTTAGGGATTCAGGGGCTTGGGGTTTGGGAGTTTAGGGAGTTTATGGAGTTTGGGGGGGGGGGGNGGGGGGGTTTGGGGTCTGGGGGTTTAGGAGTTGATGGAGTTTAGGGGTTCAAGGGTTTATGGGGTTTAAAGGTTTTGGGGTTTACGGTTTATAGGGGTTTAGAGTTTCGGGCTTTGGGGTTTACGGTTTATAGGGGTTTAGAGTTTCGGGCTTTGGGGCTTAGCGCTTGCCTGCGGGCCTCCCGTGGCGTCGGTGGCGTAAAGGTTCCAAGGACTAAATCCCAAAGCTCAATCCAACATTCTTCCTTAAAGAGCCCTGGGTAAAGATCTCTATGATAATTCCAGGAATACCTTTAATTAAGCCAATCAAAGCAACCTTTTCAGAGATTTAGCCTAAACCCTAAACCCTAAACCTTAAACCCTAAACCCTAAACCGTATGATAAGGAACCCGAACGATGTCAGTCTGGAGGGCAGGTCAGACGTGAGCCTTCCCGCCTCCGAAAAGCTCCCTTCCGTGAGGCCTTTTTGGGGTGGGTTTAGGGGTTTAGGGCTTATGGTATAGGGTTTACGGTTTCGGGTTTAGGGCTTATAGTATAGGGTTTACGGTTTGGGGTTTAGGGCTTATAGTATAGGGTTTACGGTTTGGGGTTTAGGGCTTAGGGTTTGGGGTTTAGGGTCTAGGGTGCAGAGCCTCCGACGGAGAAGGCCCACAAGGACTGACATGGAGCTCTCGATGATGAGTGGACCCTACATGGCCATACTATAACGTATACCAAAACTACCTTCTGCTCGTCAAGGAACAGATGATGCCCTAAATCCCGAAACCCTAAACTCAAGAATTACCCTAAGCGCTGAGCATCCACAAGCCCAACATGTTGAACCTGGAGAGCCTAAACTGATGAACTGTGTCCAAGTATGGGTGCCTAAGTCCTGAGCTATGTCCTCGTGTAGCGGCCTTAGCAATGAGAAAAGGGTTGTTGTAAAAGTTTTCAGGTTGTATATGTGGCGTTGTGGGGTGGAATACGAGGGCCTAGCTATAATTAGTAGAGCATTATGAGAGTAATGTTCCTTTGGGGTCTGGGATAGATGTAGGCCCTTATCGGGTTTTACTGAAAGCTTGCAGGGTCTTGAATACAATAAAAAAAGATTGTAAGGGAGCACGTTTATTAGCCACTCAGACCCGTATATATATATATATACACTCCTAAAGCACACATCAACACGAGGCCCTGGCGAGGACTGGCACCTCCAATTGGTTCCAGATGCTTCCTTCAACACGGCAGAGAAAGGCTGACGATGGGGCTTGTGAGGCCCAAAACCCTAAACCCAAGTCCCAAAACCCTAGACCCTAAACCCCAAACCCTACAGTAAACCCTGAAACCCTAAACCTTAAACCCTAGACCCTAAGAGCCTGGGATCCGGCGGGGTGTGCATGAGCACAGGAGCTTATTGCTTTGAATTGGGCTGCTAGGGTAAATGATGGTGTATGTGGGTACTTCTTCAAATTACAACAATTAGGACCCCTTTTAGGGTCCTGTTTTTAGGTTTCATACTATTTTGGAACCTGAAGAGGGACACTAATTTGGAGAACTACCCATTTAGCAATTTAGCAGGACGCAAACACGCAAACCCAAGGAGAATCCACTCGGCCATATGTTCATGCGAGCTTCACTTTTGTTGCAGCTGTCGCGTGTCGGGATTCGATGCTTCTTTCATTCACTGCAATATATAAACGCCATCTTGCAGGCCTCTTGCATGATTAAAAGAAGATCTTCTCGGCTCTCGCCATTCAGAAACCGCTGTTCAAGCCAGGCAGAATCTGCAATTGCTTCATTAAAGTACTTGCGAACCAAGCGGTGATCAAGCACATTTGGGTCCTGCGCTTTGGATGCCTCCAGACATGCTGCCAGTCTGCTGCGCGCAGCATCCTCCGAGAAGTGGTCAATCACAGTCAGTCTGCATGGCAGAGATTCCCAGAAGCCGAGCTTGACGTTCAAGAACTGGGTCACTCTAGCCTGGCCAAGAGTGAAGTCTTCCAAGATCTCTGCCTGCTCCTCGGACGGAATGTGCGTGCACGCAGCGAGGAGATGAAGATGAGTGTGGCGGAAGTGGCCAGCCATCAAGCTTTGAAGCTTGCCGGCTGCTAATTCGGAAACCCCGCAATGGCCCTTCAATGGAGCCCTGATGGTCCTTCATAGTGGGTATTTAGGGTGTATTAGAGGGTGGGTCTAAGTATAGGACTTTCAGACATGATTCTAGAAAACTACCCTTATAGTACCTTTGTAGAAACCCTTATAGAACCCTTTAAAAAGGGACCATTTATAGGACTTTCTGACATTGTCGGGAGTTTCCGAAAATAGGGGGCCCTAATACTAAATTTTAGGATCCCCATTATAAGGACCCCAAAATGGGGGTCCCCTATTTTCGGAAACTCCCAGACATGAGTACGGAACCGAACTCCTACACGGGCTGAGGATTATCCCTTTCAAGGGCAGTTAGGGTTTAGGGTTTTTGGTGTTCCTTTAAAGGGATCTATAAGGCACTTAAGGGTTCCTGTAAGGGATCTATAGGGTTTAGGGGGTTCAGGGTGTGTGGTGTAGGGTTTATAGGGCTCAGGGTGTAGGGTTTAGGGCTTCCTGCGAAAGGTCTGGGAGTGTCAGAAAATGAGGGAAGCGACAACAGACCTTGAAGAATAGTAGGGCCCTTATAATAAGCATCCCTGGTGAATAACGTACCCTGCTTTTGTGAAACTCCCGTACATGTAGAATTGTGTAAGGCTCTGTGGGTTTTGGTAAAAACCCTAAATCCCTAAAGTCCTAAAAGCCTCAACCCTCGGCCCTAAACCCTCAACCTCTTCAAAAAAAACAGTCGAAACCCTTGTACAACTTCTCAAAAATCACATGAACAACGAGAAATGAACATTTAAAGCCCTCGTCCTAAACCCTAAACCCCCTTAAGCCTTAAAGCCCTCGTCGGCTGCCTACGGATCTTCACCGTTGGGGCCTCGGTGCTGAGGTAGCCCGCCGACGGCGGAAGGTGATCTGCAGCGGCCATCACATAGGGTTAGGTTTTAGGGTTTAGGTTTAGGGCTTAGGGTTTAGGGTCGGCACATGGAGGTTCATGGGTAGTTAGGTTTATAAGTAGGATAACTATAGTGATAGCCCTTAGTAGGGGACTTATAACTACCCATGAACCTCCAAGCAATCACATCCCCAGAAAGCGGCTAAAAGCTCGGGTTTGGGTGTTGGAGTTTCGGGCTTAAGGTTTATGGTTTAGAGTTTAGGGTTTAGGGGCTTGTGATTTGGTGTCTGGAGTTTAGTCTTCTTGGACTAGGCCTTACAGGATCGGAGGCCGAGTAAAAAGGCTTCGACGCAAGGTCGTCAACAGGCCCTCGCACATGGCAAGGACAACTCGCGCACACGCTCTCACCAAGACAGATTTGCCCAACTGTAAACCCGCCCTAAACCCTCAAGTAGAAGCCCTAAACCTTACATGCTGAAGCCATAAGGTTTAGGGTTTAGGGTTTAGGGAACCCTAAACCCTAAACCGATAAACCTTGAAACCCTAAAGAAACCTAAAGCCTAAACCCGAAAGGACGCTAAATTCTAAAGAGACCCGTTTAATAAATCAGTCTATAATTAGAAGCCCTAGCAACGAAACGTATAAACCAATAGTCGCTCTTAAGAAGTCCTTGAAGGAACCGTGTCAGTCTTCGGGCTTGTATAACTTGAGATTTGAACAGGAACCATACAAGCCCAAATAGCCCTTATACAACCCCTTACAGTCCTTGTCCTAAACCCTAAACCCTAAACCCCTAAACCCTAAACCCCTAAACCCCTAAACCCCTAAACCCTAAAACCCTAAACCCCAAACCCTAAACCCTAAAACCCTAAACCCTAAAACCCTAAACCCTAAACCCTAAACCCTAAACCCTAAACCCCCTAAACCGCAGAGCTTTTGGAACAAGCCGGGAACGGCCTCCGGCGACGCCAGCTCGGAGCGAGCCTGCCAAGACTTCGTGAATTCAGGGTGCACGTTTCAGGGCTGATTCCTTTGTACTTATGCATATACAGAAAGAGAGAGAGAGAGAGAGAGAGAGTCTATGCGTATATATATATACATACAAATATATGTACACAAATATGTGTGTAAAGAATATGTGTGTGTATATATATATACATATATATATATATTTGTTCTTTCAGAAATAAATGGTTCTTCGGCTCTTCGGATATGAGGGCTAAGGTTTGGGGTCCAGCGCTGGGGGTTCAAAGGTTCAGGGTAAACCCTAAACCCCTAAACCCTAAACCCCTAAACCCTAAACCCTAAACCCCTAAACCCCTAAGCCCCTAAACTCTAAACCCCTAAACCCCTACACCCCTAAACCCTAAACCCTAAACCCCTAAACCCCTACACCCCTAAACCCTAACCCCTAAACCCTAAACCCCTAAACCCTAAACCCCTACACCCCTAAACCCTAAACGCCTAACCCTAAACCCTAAACCCCTAAACCCCTAAACCCCTAAACATCAGGTTAGGGGTCCAGCGCTGAGGGTTCAGGGTTTAGGATTCCGGCTCCGGGCTCAGAGAGCAAGGGTTTAGGGTTTAGGGTTTAGGGTTTAGGGCAGACCAAGGACCCAGTCTACGTGGAGGCCCTTTTGACTTAGTAAGTAGGGTTAGTAAGGTGGGTTATGGGGGATTATAATATGGTTTCTAGGGGATACTAAGTAGACTTACTAAGTCAAAAGGGGCCTCCAAGTACCCAGAGACTCCAATATCCCTTAATTTAGGAAGATACCCTAAATTATAGTAGGGTCCTTAATATGATTTAAGGAAATTCCTTAATTAAGGGATATTGGAGTCGGTGCCTCTGCCACGAGAAACCCGTCAGAATTCGCGTAGGCGGTCCACGGGTAGACATCCTGCGCCACCGGGCGGCAGTAGTTGCCCATGCCCTTCAACTCGCAAACGAGTAAGAGCTTCGGCGAAAAGGTGCTGGTTTCCCAGGAGCCCGTGCCTTGTCCGGTCCATCCCTGTGGGGATTCCTCAACGAACTCAGCATTGTTGTTGCCACGGAGCATCCATGCCGTTGTAGAGGTAGGTATTTCAAGATTGCGAGGCGATGATGCCACCCCAGCATTCTGATGATGCCTATTCATTTCCGGGGCTTACGCAAGGCATAGGGCCCTGGGAACCACAAACTGTTTGGAAGCCAGCTTCACATCAGTTGCAGAAGAACGAACCTGATAGACAACAACCCAAGATTCCAAGATCCGAAAGCCTACATGGCCCTTGGGCCCACTTGGGACCACAAACACGCAACAACCTCAAGCGACAAACCACAAAGCTGAAAATGAGGGAGCGTTCCTATGCTCTGCGGGGTGACACTTGCGTATCAAGCATCGATCTCGGGCCTAGGGTTAGTGGTATTACAAGAATGGTGTCGATACTGCCGATGCAGGTCCACTAGCCTTAGCTTACTGAAAGCAGAGTATTGTCCATCAGCAGAAGTTCTTGCAGCTCCTATATTGCACCCTAGAACAACGAACCCTTCCGAACCCTCGTCACATCTAAACTCTAAGGCGCAGCCGTAACCTAAGAAGACCTATGTGTTTGTGGGGTCCCTAGACATTCTATATTCGGGTTCAGAACAAGAACCTCCGAACACATAATACAGGGGCCTTAACAATTAGAATAGGGTTTGGGGCCCAGTATACTATACTTATACTAAGGAACCCAGAATAGTATAGGTAACTATTTAAGCCCCTATAGATTCCGATAGTTTCAGGCAAGCCCATCGAGTCCTCCCGGACCAGAGCCGCCATGTCGGGCAAAGTGGGCAAAGGGCGAAGCGCCCACACCGCATCGTGTGTGCACCCGAAGGAATCACGAAGTAGGGTTTAGCGTTTAGGGTTTGGGGGTTTAGGGTTTAGGAACTAGAGTGATCTAGGGTGGAGGGGTTAGGCTCATCGGTTTCCGTATAGCGTCTTGTACATGGTCGTTCAATGTGTGGGTGGGCGCATCATACCCTGGAGTAGATACCTGTACTTCTACTTAGCAATCTCCTGCTCTGCCTGTCTGCTAATCCCCAATCCCTGCATCGCGGACTTTACTAATTTACGGCTGGCTTAGGCTGCTGATTACCATAACATGGCTGGCTCTTGGAGCTATGCCCTTCTTTAATGCAGCTCCTTCCCAAAACCCTAAACCCTCTTAAGCGTTCTTTTAAGGTTTCCTCAACCCTAAACCCACTTAAGGGTTCCTTTAAGAATGTTTTTCCCTAAACCCTAAACCCACTTAAGGGTTCCTTTAAGGGTTCCCTTAGGGGCTGGGGTTTTGGGCCGTGGAATTTCCGGGTGTCAGGTACAGGGCTGAAAATCCCCCTGAGCCCTAAACCCTTAAAGGGGCCTTTAAGGGTTCGATGTTAAGGTTTCGGGCTGTTTCGGGTTTCGGGTCCTTTTTAAGGGTTCTATGTTAGGATTTAGGGTTTCGGGATTAGGGGCCTTTACGGGTTCTATGTTAGGGTTTCGGGTTTCGGGGCCTTTAATGGCCTCTTTGGAAGCTCCTTTCGAGGTGCGAGGCCCCTGAGGCTATGCGTGCAGACATGCAAGCTATTAGGGCGTGGCCTTTTGCTTGAGCATCACAGCTTCGGAAAGATACGAATGACGGAAAGGCACTGATTAAGATTCTACAAGGTTTATCAGGCCTTTGTATAATGAAAGCTATCAAGAATTAGAGTTTAGGGTCTAGGGCTTAGGAGTTTACTGAGTCTTCTCAATTCGGAAGAAGGCAGAAACAGGACATATCCTCATGGGTCTAGGTCGCTCAGTAGCCCGCTAGTAAGATGAAGGGTACCCGTTCTCCTACTATTTGGTTTAAACAAGGGAACCCCAAAAACAAGTGCACAAGGGTACTACTCCGGAAACAAGAGGTTGAAGCTATGGCTGGGGTTGAGGGTTCGGGGCTTAGGGTTCAGGGTGAGGGTGTCGGAAATAAAGGATTTTGGGTTTGGGGTTTTGGGCATGTCGGGCGTGCCGGTATTAGGATGCAGTCTAATAGTAATTCCTGAAACATGCTCATGGGAATGTAACACCTAAGTCCTAAGTTCAGGGTTAAGTGTTCCGGGTTTTAAGATCGGGTTGTGCTGTGTTCGAAGCAAACCGCCAATCCGAAATCCGGCATCAGTTTCGGTTCATCTAGGGCCTTCATGATTTCACTTAGGTTTGGGGGGGAAAGTATACTATACTTCTAACAATAAGGAACCCCCTGCAATAGTATTGGTAATTATTTGGGCCCTTGTTATAAAGGGCTTGGGGTGTTGGGTTAAGGGTGTATGCTTAAGGATGCTTGGGGGTTTAGGATTGAGCGTTCAGCGTTGAGGACAAGCAGGGTCCTAGGCGTTCAAGCCCTACTTGTCGAGTTTCCTTGGGAACTTAACCTTTGGGAGTATATCGGGATTATATAGGGATCAACGTACCCCACAAAGGTTAAAGGTTGCCTACTCTACTACCAGGAAGCACAATGCTTTAAGGCTAGCCTTCCGTCCAAACCGCCGGAACCGCAAACCCTGAGCCCTAAAAGACTCATTATCAAACCCACGACAAAAAAAGCACAAAGCCCTCAACGAACAACTCCCAAACAACGAACAGCACAAAACCTTAAGTCCGAAACCCTAAACTCTCCCCTAAACCGGTACATTGCGGCCAAAGTCTATACTCTTTGGGCACATGGACCCTTAAACCCTAAACCCTAATGGTGCCCTTTTTGAACCCTGAAAGGCACCCTTACATGGACCCTTAGGAGCCTTAGGATAAACCGTAAAAAACCGACCAACAACCGAAACCTTGTCGGATCGTCGATCGCTTGGCTCCTCGGAGATCGGGGGAAGGGTGTGCGAAGGATCATGGGACTTAGTAAGTATGGTTACAAGTACCTTAATCGGGGTTATACGTGATTATAAGTATAGTTACCTGAATAATAACCCTGGTTACTAAGTCCCATGATCCTTTAAGTAATCCCTATAAGCCCTAGGTCCCTAGACCCCGAACTCTAAAGCCCTAAAACCCGAAACCCTACCTAGACCCCCCAACTAGCCTAAAATATACCCTAAATACCCGCTATTAAGGGCCATAAGGGCTCTATTTAAGAGGCACTTGGGGGGGTCCTGGTAGAACCCTAAACCTCACACCCTTCACTTAGGATGCCCTCCTTTGCATACCGTCGGAGCCACGGGTGAGAAAACAGCCCCCAAACAACATAAACTCCTGGACTCTGAAGGAACAACTCTCTAGCCACCATGAACCCTAAACTTCAAAAAAGCACCCGGGGCCATAACATGGTTCTACCCTAAACTTAGCGTGGGCGGTTTGTGCGCGTGGTGTTTGCCCGCGGGCCGTCCAGGATCAAGATCAATGGACTTTCAGTCATATGATGGGGCTTCTTAAGCAGGAGAGGTCCCTATTCACCTCGTTTCTAGAAACCCCAACATGAGGTGCTTGGGGTTTGGCCTTTTCAATTTAGGGCTTAAGGGTTTTCAAGTGCTCAGGACCTTACATTGCGGAAAATGTTATTCTACAATGCCGCAGCGTCGTGAACCTGACACTTCGCATTCTGAACACAACTGAAACCTTCATTTAGAATGCCACCTTGAACCCCAAACTCCTTCAAACTGCCCATAGAAGTCCGAAGTCTTTGTAAAACCGAACTTGAAGATCATGGGACTTAATAAGTAGGGTTATAAGTGCCTTAATTTGGGTTAGAAGTATTTATGAGAAAAGCTAGTAACCGTACTTACTAAGTCCCATGATCCTATGAAGTAACCCCAAAAGTCCCCCTAGAATCCTTAAAGAGCCCTTCCAGGAGCCTCAGAAAGGTCAAAGGTTACCTACTCAGCTATTAAGTTACCCTAAGGGTCCATGTACCCAAATAGGGTTCCTTTAAGGGGTTCCTTTAAGGGTTCTATGGGGTACCATTAGGGTTTAGGGTTTAGGGGTCCATGCACCCCAATAGTAGATACTTTGGCCCTAAAGAAATAGGGACGACTTTCAGGCCAAAGCATAATTATACTATTTTTGGTACATGGACCCTTAGGGTTATAAAACCGTATGGCGGGGCAGAGCACTCAACGTGCAGCGTAGATGCGCAAGGATGGGATCGGCGGTCTCGGCTTGCACGTCGGCCTATGCATCGCTGGCGGTGACTCCCCAAACCAATTAATTAAGGAGTATATTCGGCTTCTTACACGGGTTCCTTACAAGGATCCATAAGAGAATTAAGGAGTATACCTTGAATTACAATAGGAGCCCTGATGAGATTTAAGGTATATCCCTAAAACAAAAAGAGGATTTGGAGGCTCTTGGTTGGTTGTGACTCTCAAACCGCACCAAACCCCCGAAGAGTAGGACCCCCCCAATGGTTTTCCCTTGAAATGCTCCAGTGTAATCCAGACTCAGGTCTCTGAACCCAGAACAATATTTTTCCTGCTGCGCCCTAAACTTCTTAGGGGTTTAGGGTTTAGGGGTTTAGGGTTTATGTTTTGAGTTTCAATTTAGTAGTATAGGATCACCAAATTCGGGAGGGGGGGGGGCTATCTAGTTTTTACATAATGTGGAAGCTTAAGTAATTACCACTATGATTCTGCGGGTTCCGCAAATACGTATACTATAATAAAGGAGCCCAAAACCCTGGTCTAATTATTAAGGCCCCTGCTCCGGCCCCGGGGAAAGGCAGGGGAAGGAGAAGCCCCGTGCCGGCACGGGGCCCGAGCAAAAAAAAAAACACCACCCAGGGTGTTTTTGTTTTTTTTTGCTGCGGCCCCGGCGAAAGGCAAGGGAAGGAGAATCCCCGTTGGGCGCCGGCACGGGG
>BGNK01001459.1:14208-50498 GCA_003297005.1 Symbiodinium sp. clade A Y106 | reverse complement strand
CCTGGGTGGTGTTTTTTTTTGCTCTGGCCCCGTGCCGGCGCCCAACGGGGCTTCTCCTTCCCTTGCCTTTCGCCGGGGCCGCAGAAGAAAAAAAAACACACCCTGGGTGGTGTGTTTTTTTTGCTTTGGCCCCGCCGAAAGGTCGCGGCGCCCAACGCAGACAATAACAAAAAATGTCTGGGGTACTACATCGGGTCTAAAAAGACCCGGCGGGGCCACAGCAAAAAAAAAAAAAAAACACCACTTCCCATGATCCCTTAAGTAGCTAAGAGGTTCAGGGCTCAAGGCTGTTCTGAAGCCTTGCTTCGGTAATTAGGGCTCAAGCAAGGTGTGCTAGTGCTAAGTTTTGAGCGTTGTGGCTATAACCGTCTGTCCGATGTGCTTATGCGGACAAATCCCAAAGTTCAAGAATCCGCGTTCATGTTCATGCGCTGTAACGAGGGGGCTGTGAGGTACATCATCTCACTGGCTTCGGGGCGAGGAGCTTAGCATTGCCAGAGGTCCGACTTTCAGGAGCTACTGGTTTCGGACATGTCATCACTGCTTCTCCAAACCCTTAACCCCTAAACCCTAAACCGCTTCAGCCTGCTGCGGTTTGAGCCAGCTTGTAACATTGTAAACGTTAACACACGCTCGAGATGCACCCTGCAAAAAACAAGCAACGGATTATGGTAAACGGCAACCGAGTGCCTAACTTATTCTGAACTCTGAAGGTTCCGGAGGTCCGGAACTTGAACTGAGCAGCAAGAGGTGCCTCCTTGCGAAAGATTCTCGATGGAGAGTCGCCAACTGGCTAGAACACATGGGCTGCGGCCATTAGAGGCTGACATATCACAGGGTTGAAAGCCCGACAGCGAGTCATGTACCACCATGTAGTACACCGAAAAGGTAATCTTGGTGAGTGGTTTTTGTAAACGATGCAGGGGCGATGCAGGGGCACCTCATCCTAACAACTATATACACCGACTACACCCCCTGAAGATGTCGCTGGATGCAACGCTGTAATCGTGGTGCAAGCTTTACGGGACTTCGCGAGGCTTTTTTGCGCATTGGATCCTTCAGTGTTTCGGGCTACCGGAAAGGTCGTCCTCACATTTGCCATGCGAGGCTTTGATTGTTCGGGTTCATGATGGTTCATGTCCCGGTCGGTGACGTGGCCATAGCCGAAGCCCCTCAGAAAATTCAGTCTCCAATAGTCTAAGCAGCGCAAATACACTTCCAGGCAACGGAGTTGAGGGGTCTCCAGCCGACCCTGTAGAATCCAACATCCAAATCAGAGCATGAAGATGCATGCAAGTTGAGTGGCGAAAAAGTTCATCGCTAAGCGAACATGGTCGGGCACGTGCTTCACCACAGCGAATCCGAGATGTGAGATTTCCGAGATACGGGTGCTGTCATCTTGCGGCACTTCAGTCCTGGCGCAGGGTTCGCGGTAGATGTCCAGGATAACCCACACACAGAATCCCTGAACGTCCTCCTAAACCCTAAACCCTAAACCCTAAGCCCTCAACCCTCAACCCTAAACCCTACCCCCTAAACAGCAGAGCGCCAACTCATGGTGCAGGGCCAGGGAGAAGTTCATAAGAACCCAGCATCCGAAACCCAAAAGCACAAACTCTAAACCCAATTGCACTCCAAGCCCTACGTACACCCGAAACACAAAACCCTAAACCCTAAACCTTAACCCTAAACCTAAGCAACCCTCCATCCCCACAAACCCTGAACCACAAATCCACAAAGCGAAGCTGCGGTCGACCCTTGCATTGCGGGGGGGGGGGGGGGGGGGTATGGGTTTTGGGGGGAAAAAAAGGGCCCTTCATGTTTGGAAAAAGGTTGGGGAATGTGGTGAGAGAGAAATTTAGTTTAATTATTAAGAAACCGTTGGGTCTAAANACAGAAGTTGTTTCGGCCTCTTCGCCGAGTCGCTACCTCGAGGACGGCCGACCAATGGGCTGCCCAGCGGCTAGCTTTAACCTTCTCGTTCAGGGTTGAAAGAAGGTTGAGGGTGGGGGGGTTATGAGTTTAGGGTGAAAAATAAGAGCCCTTCATGTTGAGAACAAGGTTGTGGACTGTAGTAGACGAGAAATTTAGTTTAATAATTAAGGAACCGTTAGGACTAACAAGTTGAACTCTATCGGGGCATGCCAGGGTTTCGAACTTCGGTGTTCTGGGATTCAGGGTTCAGGGAGTTGGAAGACCCGTGGTTTTGGGCTTGAGGTAAATCGTGCGAAAGCTCATGCTCCGGTCACGGGTTTCTGACGGTTTGGACATGGGAGTTTCCGAAAATTAGGGGTACCGATTACCTTATTTGGGGTCCTTATAAGAAGGATCCGACTATTTAAGGTAGTCTATTGGGGTCCCCTATTTTCGGAAACTCCCACATAGACAGTGATCGCGAGTGCTGAAAACTCCAAACCCTAACCCTAAGCCATAACTCGTAAACTCCCACGAAAACTTGAAACAAATGAGAATCAGATGCAGTCGGCCCTTCCGCTGACCTGCTGGAACCTACTTTTCTGGCAGAGACTTTTCAGAGTCTTGGGTTTAGGCTTAAGGGTCTACGTGTAAAGCATGAATTAGGACGTAAGTAACGCCCGCAAACTAGGTTTCGGTAGGGTAAGGAGCACGAAAGAGCATCCTTGCGATACGTCAGAACAGATTGAGCTTAAAACACTAGACCCTGAAAGCCTTGCCCCCGAACCCCTACCTCCTAAACCCTCACACCCTGAAACCCTGCACTCACACCCAAAACCCTATACCCCACACCCTTCCCAGAGCCTCCAAAACCCCTTAATTACGGAATATACCTTAAACTATAATAGGAACCCTGATTAGATTTAAGGTAGATTCCTTAATTGAGGGGTTTTGGAGGCTCTGGGCTAATCCCTCCAACCCTACACCCTGAACCCTTCTAGCCCCCAGCCATCCCCCGCTTCCTAAACAAGATGTCGGCGATGGTTTAAGGTTGAAGGGTTTAGGGTTTAGGGTTTTAGGGTTTAGGGTTTTAGGGTTTAGGGTTTAGGGTTCAGGGTTCGAGGTGTAGAGTCTTTAGAGTTTAGGGTTGAGGGTTCCGGGTTTAGGGTGTAGAATTTTGGGCTTAGGCTGTAGGGCTTAGGGTTCAAGGGTTATGGAACTTCGCAACTCGTCGGCTCCCTGAAAATGCCCTTCAAGGGATCCGAGTGGTTGGTGGTCTTAAGGATCATGGGACTTAGCAATTAGAGGCATACATACACACATACACACATACACACATACATACATACATACATCCATCCATGCATGCATGCAGGCACATATACATACATATATGCATATAAATATACGTATATACTGAGGTAGCTACGTATACTTAAGACTCCTTACCAAACCCAATTGCCGTACTTAAACCTTTGCTTACCAAGCCCCTTGATCCTCCAAGCAAGGCACTTAGAGGATCATGGGACTTAGTGGGTATGGTCAAAAATTATAAGTAAGGACCTTAATTGGGGTTCTAGGTAACCATAAGCATAGTTACCCTAATACTAACCGTAATCACTAAGCCCCTTGCTCCTTTAAGTAGGCTTTACCGTGCGATAAGGTTGTAAACTTTCCAGTTGGTGCTTTGGGGTTTCAGGCTCAGGTTTCGAGGATTAGGGTGCCCTAAACCGGAAGCCCTCCATGCTTAACCCTAACCCTAAACCCTAAACCCTAACCCTAAATTCTAACCCTAAAAACCCAGAGCATTGCTGCCGGCTCACCGGGCAGAAGCTTAGCATAATCAGAGCCCGAGCATTATCAACTGGCAGTCTGGCCTCCCAACACCAAAAGTAGCAGAGTTATATTACATATACTACTACAACCCACATACATACATACGTACATACATACATACATACGTACATACGTACATACATACATACATACGTACATACGTACATACGTACATACATACACACACAAACACCAGAATGCTTAAACTTATAACGTGAAAGGTACTTCATGGGAGTTTTGCTCGGGCACTCAGGCATCGTCGAAGCCTTGCCTTTAAAGGGTGTGGTATGTCAGTTCTTCGACGGGGTTGTGGCATGTTTTCTCAAACTGAGGGGTCTCGTTTTTACGTCCTAAGGTTCAGGGTTTATGTAGGGTTTTGGCTTCACGATTCAGGGTGGAGGGTTCAAGGCTTGGGGTTTAGGGTTTAGGAAGGGGGGGGGCTCTTGCATTAACGATCAGAACGTCAGAAAGCTTCAAGGATCCAAAGCCGTGGCCCTAGAAATGATACTTCGCTGTCTGTCATGTCCTCCAGCTGTGGAAAGGCCCTATAACCAAGGTTTGGGGGTTAGCCTCACTACAACGTAGAAGCCTGCACCCGAAACGGACGCATGCTTTGGGGATTCCTTCAACCCTACTTACAGGGTCAGACACTGCCCTTGGCTTAGGGTACCGACTTTTCTATATAACAGGTCCTAACCACAAAGCTAAGTAGCCCCAACAAGGGGTAGGGTATGACCCTCGAGGTACTACATGACCCGAAGCCAGCCTTCAATCTGCAAGAAACCGGGTGGAAGCCCTGCAAGCCGCTGAAAGAAACTTGAAGTTTTGCACAGACAAACCCAAACCCTAAACCCTTGAAGCCTTAGCCCGCAAAGCCTAGCTTTCAGTCATTCCTAAGTTGAGGGTTCAGGGTTTTCACTTCGCGGCCTTGCTCGCCGAAGATAGGCTCCTGAGGATTGAAGCTATCGGCACTCGACTGTCGGGGCCTTAGTGATATAGTGATATACTTGAAGTTTCCATTTAGGGTTCCTTCTAAAGCAGTCGATACGATTTGCTAGAAGGGTTGCTTTTATATAGAAGCCCTGGTTTATTGGGATGGGGCCTTAGACTCCATTATAGCTTAGTGACATAAAGAGACCTGTTTAGGGTTTTGCATGGCTTAACCAGTATTCCTACGGAGCCCTACCAATATTCAGCAAAACAACGCCACATAACCCCTACCCGGACCCTAAGGAACCTGCATTTTTAGGGTTCCTTATTTTGATCTCCTTATATGAGTCTTTGAAAGGGAGGTTATTTGGGGTTAAGGTACCTCATATGGCAACCATCATGACATGTAGTGGCTCTTACACGAACTGGTCGGAGCCTTTGGCATTCTGGCCATAGGATCCCGAAAACCATGCAACCCCCGATTTCGTCGAAAAAAACCAAGGCTGTCAGGTGTGCTGAAAGGGTCGTTCAGGTTCTTATTAGAATAACTATACTTATGACTCATGCTTGTCTTTGGAATTTTAGACACAAATGATGTAGGGGTCTGCCTAAATTAGCAATCATTTCCCCATACAGTCAGCCTGCACATGATCACTATAATTATTCGAATATTATCCCCAGGCTTTCTTCTACTTCTGGCCCCTCGCTTCTCAGGGAGTACTGCAGAGGTTCGTCTGGAGTTTGTTAACATGATGTACCTGGGGACTGGCGAAGTTGGTAAGAGCGTACCTTACAAAGCTAATATAGCTTAATAATTAGATTAGGGGCCCATTATACTATGGTTATAATTAGGAACCCCCAAAATAGTCTAGGTAATTGTTAAGGCCCCTCATGTACCGGCGCAGATCCCAGAACGCCGAAGCCCTGTGGTACCAACTCTCACTATCCAACATCCAAGCCCTCAATCCCGGAAAGAGCCCTGGACGCGTCTCGTCTGGCTCAAACAGACCCCTGTAATCCATCTACACCCTGATACACTTCTACCTTCAAGGTTATAGGGTTGCAGGGTTTAGGGGGTAAGGGTTTGGATCAAACAAAGCACAGCCCACTCCCCAGCCACTCGGATCGTCCTGTCTCTTGGTATCAGACCTGGGCAGGTCCGGCTGGGCTTACGGCTTAAGATTTAGGTCACAGGACCTTTGTGCGTTCAGGGTTCGCGGTGGTTCACGGGCTAGGGTCTCATCTTTCATTGTCGAGTGTCAATGTCCAAGATCTCACGGCTTAAAGGCTTAGGGTATAGGATTCTCCCGTCTTCGCATCTTGCGTGCCCAACCCTAGACCCTAAACTCTCAGCTTCTCCCTGGTGCTTAGTAGGGAATGGGGGAATGGATCCCAATAGTAGTCCCTATACAATCGCCTATAGTAGTCCCAACAACCGATTCCCCCATTCCCTACTAAGAACCAGACAGTTTTGGGTATCTTGTTTCGGCGTTAAATGATAGGGCTTGCGGTCCCAAAGGCTACGTGGACCCTAAGAAACCTACATAAATGTTTAGGGCTCCTGATGGGTTTGGGTAGGTTCAGGTATGGTCTGTACTGGTAGGTTAGGATGGAACCTTCGTAAGGAATACTGGTCCAGGTTACTCAGGTCCCTATTGTATTTGGAGCTTTGACTGAAGATAAGATGACGAGCGGAGTTTCCGGGTCCCTAAACCCTTTCCGAAGCTTTAAACTAATATCGGTGCGATAATATACCCATGGGCTCCATAGTAGTTCCTTTTTGGGAAAACCTTGTAGGATTATAAAAATTCACCCCAAAACGGAACTACTATGGAGCCCATGGGTATGAAATATTTGGGAACCCTGTGAGGAGTGATGATGGTAATTGGTCAGGCTTCTAAACCCTAAGGGTCCATGTACCCAAAAAGGGATCCTTTAAGGGTTCCTTTAAGGGGTTCCTTAAGGGTACCATTAGGGTTAGGGTTTAAGGGTCCATGTACCCGAATAGTATACACTTTGGGCCCAATGTACCTATATAGGGAGTACTTTAAGGCCTTTAAGACCAATGCATAAAGTATGTGAGTACATGGACCCTTTAGGGATGGTAGCCGTAGGAGTTGTTGAGTCTTCTGCAGAAAGCTTCCGGGGAGTGAAGGCCCAAGATCTTCAACCCAAACCCTCAACACCTCACCTCAACCCCAAGCACAACTGTACGGTTGAGGGTTTAGGTGTTTAGGGGTTTAGGGGTTTTGGGGTTTAGGGTTTAGGGAAACCCAAGTCCTACAGCCGAAACCCAAAGCCATACAGCTCAGAACACAGAAATGAAGTTTAACCCACGACTTCTCAGAAATCCTACCCTAAGGCTCCTAGGAGGGTCACGGGATCTCTGGGGGAGGGTTTGGGCCTTGGGGACTAAGATTTGGGATCTCTCTACGAGGGTCCAGGAGCATTAGGGCAAACCCTATACACTTTGGACTAATCCCAACAGCCCCGATATGTAAGCCCTACACCTTAAATCCTGAACCCTATAAACCATAAGCTCCATTCTGAATCCTACTTGAAACCTAAACCCGGTAAATCCTAAACCCTAAATACGAAAACCTCTTGACCCTAACCCAAACTCGAAATCCTGAAACCTCAATAATTCAGGTCCCGGCTCAGGCTCTTCCATGAACAGCGACTTGCGTAGCATCGCAAGGAGCCTCTCCGGAAGATCAAACTTCGATCTTCGACATTTGGAAAAATCCAGAGGGTGCATATGATTAATAATTGGAATAGGGTTTGGGGGAAGAGTGTAATGTCAATACCACTTGAGCTTCGACATTCGAAATAATCCCGGTTTAGGATTTAGGCTCCGGACGAGCCGACATTGAGCTTCGACATTCGAAATGACAGCAGATTTTCTGGACACCTGAAAACTATCTGTGACTGAGGGTGCCCCAGGTATTATTGAGCTTCGACATTCCCCTAGAGGGTGCATATCTAGGACCCCCAGTAACCTAGGAAGAAAGGCTCCCTTTTTGGTATTGGGTAGTTTTAAATGGAACCTACGACCCAACAAAATTGGAAAACGGGCCCACTGGGAGACACCGATATTGGCGACGATTATGAAATCAAGCCTCCACAGACCATCCTTAGCAGGGCTTCTGGAACCAAATTAAATATTGGTACTACTCCTTGACCTTCTGGGAAGAGCGGTCTTTTACGGATTTGAAGTAAATCAACTCTATAACTCGGACACACAAGGGTTTCGGCGACTTGTCGGGTTGACTGGGGTTTGGGCTGTAGGGAATTGGAGCTCAAGGTGTCGCCCTAAGCACTACATGCAACCCTGTGTATTTCATAAATCCTACTTGAGGTTGAGAGTTTAAAGCTTAGGGAAAAATTACAGCAGCTTGTAGGTAAGATGACCACAAAGCTAAACCCCAAACCCTAGCCTTAAACCTAAACACCCTCAACCCGACAGTCTAAACCCTAAAGCGACAAGCCCTCCTTCTCTTTCTAGGTTCCTGAGTAGCCCCATTATAATAAGGGTACCCTTTTTCCTACTATTCGATTTTAATAAGGGGAGCCTGAAACAAAAAGGGCAAAAGGGCACTACTCAGGAACCTAGATGTTCTTCAACAACCAGGCCACAGAAAAGCTTCAAACTCTGTATTCTCGCATGTCAAGGGCACAACAAATCCAAAATTCTTCCGTTGGCGAAGAAGTGCTTCGGATATTCAAGGTTTGGGGGGGGGGTGACGTGGGAATTTTGTTTGAGGTTCAGTGTCTAGTGCCACAGGTATCAAGGTTAACTCGCTTGAGGAACTGATCTTTCTTGGTGTCGGGGTTTAGGGTTCTGGGCTTGGGAGTCTAAATTCCTGAAGACGACTTAATAATAAGGGTACCCGTTTTCCTACGTTCAGTCTCAAAAGGAGACCCCAAACTAAAACGGGCAAAAGAGTACTACTCAGGAACCTAGTAAACCTTACATTAACATGGGGGCGCCCTGAGAGTTCCTGGGCA
Source organism: Symbiodinium sp. clade A Y106 (assembly GCA_003297005.1). Classification (NCBI taxonomy): domain Eukaryota; class Dinophyceae; order Suessiales; family Symbiodiniaceae; genus Symbiodinium; species Symbiodinium sp. clade A. The sequence continues at coordinate 41,810 of BGNK01001459.1, read as the reverse complement.
ATCCCCTAATGTAGGAACCTGATTAAGGAACATTGGATCCTACTATGTTGGGGTTATAGGCCCAGGGTTTCTTAATCAGGTTCCTACATTATACCTAATAATCACGTACTCTCCCCATGCGAATCTACATAATTTCTATCTTGTCTGCTTCGGTTTCAGGATTTGTGAACTTATAGGGGAGGAGGAATCCCCGCGAGGGCTCAGCTTTACTCACCTGGGGGACTTAGCACTTGGAGGATCATGGGACTTAGTAACTAGGGTTTTAATTAGGGAAACTGTACTTGTACTTACTTATAACCCCAATTAAGGTACTTATCACCATACTTGCTGAGCCGCATGATCCTCCAAGTAGGGGCAGTTCAAACACGGCTGTGATCGGAGTATGTGCAGCCTCAACTGCAACCTAACTACAGTAGAAGCCAGAAAGTTGGAACATCAATATCCTCATGCCCTTAAGGTAAAGTATAAGGGATCCTAGCACGAATCCTCCTAAAGCCATGTTCCAACTTTCTGGGGTTCACTGTAGGCTGTGAAGTTGTGTTGTAATCTACCTACCAACTCTCATGATCCTTTGTGAATGGCGCAGGGCGCAATATAGGAGTGTTATACAGCCTCTACACAAAGCCGATAGAAACCCAATGAACCTCCAGAGAACCTCTGTGGGGCAGGTTCTCCAGCGGTGCCGTGAAGAACGGGTACCGCTCCCGCGTAGCGAACGAGCTGCTCATGGGGTCATCATCCCTCAATTTCTTGTCGGCGTTTCGAGCATTCATACCGGATATCTGCACGAGTTGAATCTTGGATAACTGGCGCCCGCCACCGCTTGACGGTACAAGGCATGCAGATCCTGACAGAAGCCATCACCCCTCAAGGCCCCTTTGTCAAGGGGACTTCTGAACCACTAATGTTTAGCCTCCCTTGCGGCAGGGTTTAGGGTTTCGGGTTCAGGATTCCCAAAAACCACAACAACGGACAGAGATAAGAGTCCTCAACGAACGGCTCAGGAAGACTATGGACCCAAAAAGGTATGATCCGCATGTAAAGACCCCTGAATCAGGTGCCGTCAGTTTTACTTAAGCACCCCCCACCAAACCCTTAGATGGGCTTACCAAAACTTCCAACCCTGAACCCTAGACCCCTAAACCCTTAACTCTAAATCCCTAAACCCTAAATCCCCAACGCGGAGCCCCTAGACCCTGAACCCTAAACGTCTAGAACCCCTAAACCCGAAGCCCTAAGCCCTAAATCCTAAGCCCCTAGACGCCTGAACTCCCAAACCTGCGAAATCCCTATTGACCCCGAAACCTTGGGTATTGGGGATCTAAGTAAGCCTGAACCCCTAAACCCTAAACCCTGAACCCTATATTATAAACCCTAAGAATCCCTGAACCCCTAAACCCTACTGGGCAGCTCGCGCAGAAAAGGAGGTCTGTCAAATTCCTGGGGGAATCTTCGAAGAGGCTCGAGCCGCAGATGGAGCTGCGGACCGCCGGACGTGGGTTTCGGGTTTATAGGGGTTAGGGGCTACCTTAACCCTGAAGAATCTACCTTTTTTGGGTTCCTTATTATGATTTCCTTATATCAGTACTTAAAAAGGTAGGTTCTTCAGGGTTAAGGTAGGGTTTAAGGGTTCATAGGGTTTAGGGGTTTAGGGTTCTGGGTTTAGGGTTTAGGGTTTAGGGCTTGCGGTTTAGGAGTTTAGGGGTTAGGATTAGGGGGCAAGACTATCCACAACGACAAGTTATGAAGTAAGCCTACGCCCTAAAGGGGAGGCAAAGACTACACTGAAGACAAGCAGGTCCAGTTCTTAGTTCTGCCTACTTGGAGGAGGAGGTTGTTTGATGGAGGCTTCAATTTTGAGGTTCCGGTGTTGTTTAAGTTATTTTTGGCGACGATGCATGGGTCCTAAGACGCACTCGCAAGCTCGCCCCAGGCACAGGAACTATAGAGGTTCTTTAGGTTTAGGGTTTAGGGCCCCTAAACCCTAAACCCTAAACCCTAAACCAGGTTCTTTAAGTTTAGGGTTTAGGGCTTGTGGCTGTGGTTTCGGGGTTTCGGCGGCCTTGAGTGTTCAGAGCTTTGGGGGGTAAGATCGAAGTCTGCTAGGTTGGTTTAGGGTTCATGCTTTGGGGCTTAGGGTTTAGTGCTGATGGGGTTTAGGGTTTAGGGTTTAGCAGATGACGTAGGCTGTTTGACTAGTTTTCTGGAATGCCCAGCCAGAAACCCAACTACACCCAATGCGATGCACCCGTCGAAACTTTTATACGCTACTCCACACATCCTACCCAGACCCCCGGGAGGATCTAAAAAGTAGATCCCCTAATTTGGGGCCAGATACTACTAAGGGTACTCTCTATAGGAACCCCCATTAAGGGATCTACTTTTTGGATCCTCCTCTACCCCCCTTAGAACCATAATAAAAATAATATTTTTAAAATTCTCTTGGGCTTTATATGAACAAAAATAAAAAAAAATACTCCCTAAGGAGACTATAGACATCCTAACCAAAACTGCCGAAGTCTCCTCAATGCAAGTCCCGAAGTTATGAAGTCCCCGCGCTCAGATGCCCGAAGATGGGAATCAAAATAGCCCAAAAGCCTCATATATAGTATGGTCTTTGGGCCCAAAAGCCTTAATATATGAGTCCTTAGATGCCTAGGGGAAGATGGGAATCAAAAACCCTGAACCGCAAGCTAAACCCTAACCCCTGAAACCTAGGGCAGGGTTTAGGGTTTAGGGTTTAGGGTCCTAAACTACCCAAGCCTTCATCTAAGACCATGAACCCTAAACCGTACATCTTAAACCCTGAACCTAAACTACCCAAGCCTTCATCTAAGACCATGAACCCTAAACCGTACATCTTAAACCCTGAACCCCAAACCTATGTGTGGCTCGTTGTTCATTAGTACGCCCAGAGCCTTACTGGTTGAGGAAGTACCTGGAGGGTCATACCCTACCCCTTTTGTAGGGTACCTAGTTTTAGGGTTATGATCTCCTATATAGAAAAGTAGGCACCTTAAAAAAGGGGTAGGGTATGAGCCTATAGGTACTGCTCGTACCCAGAGCATGAGCCTGAATCCCGACCTACAGGTTTAGGGTTTAGGGTTGAGGGAGCCTAAACCCTGGAAGCCCTAAACCCTGAAAACCCATGCTGACTCTGGATGAAAGCCTTTTAGGACCCTTGAAACCTTTAAAGGAACCCAGAGAGCTCCAACCCCCTAAACCCCCAAAGCTTATAACCATCAAGACCCTCTACGATCCCGAATACTCCTGTAGTGCCCCCCTCAAAGGAACCCCTGCGGGTCCAAGTACCTATATAGTAGGTACCTAGCAGGCATTTGGGCCCCAAAAGCATATACTATAATACTGTCACTTGGACCCTGGGGACCCCCTTACAGGAGCGGGCCCTTAAAAGCAAACTCCTTGAAGGAGCCCTCAACGGAGCCCTTAAAGGAATCCCTTACAGGAATCTCCCATAGAATGAGAGCCTTTGACCAAGGCTTCGGCCAAAATTTCATGGCCTGAACCCACGGGACGTCACCCTGCGGCTCCTGTGCGCTCAGGGGTTTAGGGCTTTAGGGCTTTGGGCTTTAGGGTTTAGGAAATTTAGGGTTTAGGGTTGCAGGGTTTTGGGGTTTAGGGATCTTGGGTTTTTAAGGTTTCGGGTTGAGGTTCAGGCTTTAAGGTTTAGGTTGTGCTTCCGCAAGTCATAGCCTGTGTTAGGGGACTTATAACCATGCTTGTAACTGCCGATGAACCTCCAAGTAACCCAACACCCCTCAGTCTGCTAAGTAGAACGAGCACCCAATAGAACCAGATAACACAAAACAAGCACAAAACTAGTATTAGCAGTAAAAGCCAATATCCAACTACAACAGAAACGCGACATTAATTAATATAAGATTAACTTCAACAACAATCATGGGAGTAGTCGGGATCACCACACTATAACACTAATAACAATGAGCCCCTAAACCCTAAATCCGAACCCTAAACCCTCCCCCCAAGGCCTCGCGGGGATCCTCCTCCCCTCCACGCGCCAGCTCGGCGTGCGCGGCGGCGCAAACCTCTGCGCTGGGGAGGGATATGCCATGGACTCAAAACCCTGATTTAAAATAGTATGCCGGAAACTAGAGTACTAAAAGGGCCTAAGTAATTACCAATACTATTTTGGGTGTTCCTTATTATAGAATATACCCCAAAACCCTGATCTAACTATTAAGGCCTCTATATTAGCAATCCTGGTATGATTTCCATTGCATACCCCAACTACTGTAAGGGGTTCGCCCTGCTCCATAAGATTCGATAGGTTTCCGATAGGGTTCACGGGCTGGTGTAGGATTTAGTGTTTACAAGGCCCCGAATCCAATCTCGCCTGCAATCAACAAACTTCAACAGTCTGAATCCAAAACCCTGAACCTTAATAATAAGGGTACCCTTTTTCCTGCTATTCTGTTTTAATAAGGAGATTCCAAAACAAAAAGTACAAAAGGGTACTACTCAGGAACCTGCTACTTCCTTTTAAAGAGCCCTTATAGAACCCTTATAGATTTCTTTCAAAGAGCCCAGGAGCCTAGTTACAAACCTAAACCCAAAATTTCAGGAGTACTGGGCTTTTCGGGTGGCAAGGCTGGGTTGAGCGAGGTGGCTTTAGGTGCAGCGTGCATGTGTGTACACATCCGTATGTTCACACATGTATTGAAATAAATATTAAATAAATACATATAAATGTGTATAGATATATATGTACGTATATATATATATACACACATACGTATGTATATGTATATTAATTCCTGATACGATTCATTAAGGTTCCTTTCTAGTATAAGAAGCCCAGAAACCCAATTCCAATATCAAGGCCCCTATGCCAACGCTGAGGCTCCCGGCGCTCAGGACGGCAACGACCCCTGCTTTGCAGAAGAAGACGTCATCCTCGAACCAGTCTGGTTCCTTCCGCGAACTTACGGGTTAGGGTTTAAGGCTTAGGGTTCCGATGTGTCCGATGCTTGAGTAGCCTCCACATGTTTGCTGGAGCTGTCCCTACTAGCATTCGGACTAGGATGACGACTACTGCTACTTCAACTGCTGTTGTAACCAACAGCAGACGGCGACTGCCATGTCGGCGGCGGCACGGCGACGAGGAGGAGAAGTTGGAAGAGCGGCAGTACAGTAGCTGTAGCAGCAGTACTGGCAAAAGCAACCTTTGCTTGCAGATTTAGCGGTTCCAATCCCAGCAAACGCACCTGTGACTGCAACACGGCTCAAAGCACGACAACTATACAGGTTTTCACTCATGTGTGTCGAGCTTCGATCAGAACTGAAGGGCACGGACGGTGACAAAGCAAGCCTGAACTCTACACCCCTAATCCACGAAACCCTAACCTACTTCCCCAATAAGCCACAGAAATGAAAGGTTAAACTTTCCGATAACTACTAAACTACAAGAACCCCCAACATCTTAAAGCTTGGGTATTGGGGAACTAAGTTAAGGAAACCCTAAACCCTCAACCCTAAACTCCTAAACCCTTATAGGATCCAATGAAAGGAACCCCTATACATCCCTTTAAAGGAACCCGTAGAGACCCTAAGCCCTTAACCATGCCAGGCCCAAACCCTAAACCTTTAACCCTAAGCCACAAGTTGATAGAACCAAACACACAAGTTGACATAAGCATAAGCATGGTATAGGGATATCCCTACCTTATTGCGCTTCATTATAAGAGGGTTTATATGGGATATGCCCTTTTTGCTTTTTGGGGGCCCTAGTTGATGCTCCCTTTAAGCCTGAAACCTCCGCGCTCAACGAACCCTCCCGGAACCGAAAAGATTTCTGCATCAGAATCTGACAGGGTTCAGGTTTCGGGCCTTAAAATGAAACCGTCTCGCTCAGGAACCCTGGCGCAAATACCTGCCTGCACGCCCAGTTGCAACGAAACCCAAAACACCAAAGAGAGGCTTCTGCAAACCGATTCCCCCGAAGCCCCAAACCTTCTGCACAGCCAAAAAGCCCGGATAGCCGATGAAGCCTTAAAACCGTGTGAGCCGCATAAACCTTAAAATCCAAAGCTCTACACCCTAAACTCATAGATACTAAACCATAAACCCACAGATACTCAACCCTAAAACCTGTAAAGCCTATAAATTGCATTACCCCTATAAGCCCTGTAAACCCAAAAAAGGCCCTATAAACTTTAAACCTTATAAGCCCTGTAACCCTAAAGACCTGAAGCCCCAAACTTGAAATCCTAAGGCCTAATTGAAAAACCAATCACGACTACCCGGTCACTGCCGGCGGAGGGGCTGCTGGACCACCTCCCAAGGGGCCCTAAACCCCCAAACCCCTAAACCCCTAAACCCCAAACCCCATAGATTCTAGGCTTTGGAGGGCTAGGGGTACCGTATTTTGGGGGGTCCTTATAACAAGGATCCTACTATTTAGGGTCCGGTCTATATTGGGATCCCCTATTTTCGGAAACTCCCATATAACTATAAGGATAGAGGGTAGGAGTCGAGGGCTTGAGTCTTGCGATCTTTCAGGCTTTAGTGGGCTGAGCGTTTGGGGTTGTTGAACCAGTCTTCTTGCGCTTTTTGCAGAAAGGGGAATAAGAATAACGGGCAAGGGCCTAAGACTTACCAGGGTTTTAAGTTTTAAGTGTCAATCCATCCACTGATCAGGTACTTGGTTTGAGTTAGAAGTAATATAGCAATGGAGCGGTGTGTAGACTGACAGACCGACGGACGGACGGACAGAGAGACAGAGAGACAGACACAGAGACACACAGACAGACAGATAGATAGATAATGACGGATGGATAGATAATGACAGATGGATAGATAGATAGATAGATAGATACGTGGATGGATAGATAGACAGATAGATAGACAGCTGCAAAAAAATCCAACCCGAAACTGAGAAGAAAACCCTGGACCCTAAATTGAGTTTCGAGGCACTAATACCCCGCACCCTCTCACAGATGATGAGAAGCTGGAATACATCTACATATGCATATAGGCATATATGTGTACATAACTTATATGCCCTGAAAAGAGAGCTTTTTGTCGAAACGTAAACACCAAACCCTAAAGCGTAGGGCCCAGACCCTGCTCCCCAAACCGTAAAACCTAAACCCTCAACCCCACACCCTAAAACCTAAGCCTTAACTGCCTCAACTCCTACACCCGAACACCCGAAACCCTGGACCCTAAACCCCAAATCCTAAAACGTTAAACCCCAAAATTCCTATAACCCGAAACTCGCTCAACCTTAAACCCGACACCATAAACCCTACTTATATATGCCGCACCACCGTTTTATGAGGACCCCAAACCGTAACCAGACCTTAAACCCTCAACCCCAAATCCCAAATCCGAAACCCTGAACCCTATACCCTAAACTCTAAATCCTAATTCCTACGCCCTAAAAGACCCTTTTGGACGGGGCCCCGAAGGAGCCTCTGCGCTGCCTCCAGGAGATCGCCTCTGCGCGGGCTTCGCTTCTTCGGAGCAGGGCCAGGGGATGTTAGGGGTTTAGGGGTTTGGGGGTTTAAGGGTTTTGGGGTTTGGGGTTTGGGGGTCTAGGGTTAAGGATTTAGGGGTTTAGGGTTTAAGATTTAGGGTGATTCAGTAGGAGAATAGGGTTTCTTTAAAGGGCTCTATGTAAGGGTTACTATACGGGATACTATAAGGGCTCTATGATATAGGGGCCTTAATAAGTAGAATAGGGTTTTGGGGCACAGTATGCTATGCTTATAGTGAGGAACCCCCAAAATAGTCTTGGCAATAACTTAGGCCCCAATGTTATAGGGCTTTAGGTTAATTCAACCAACAAAAAAACCTCAACCCTAAACACTGAAAATAATGAAAACGAAAGACAAAAAGTACTAGACCCCTAAACCCTAAACACTTGATAGGAAACAAAATCAATAAGCCCTAAACCCCTAACCACTCAACCCTAAACACGAAGAAAAACACAACAGAAATACAAAAAAAATCAATAAGACACCCTAAACTATACAGACCCTAAGCCCTAAACCCCTAAACCACCATACACACAAAACCCCCCCCCCCCCCCAAAAAAAAAAAAAAGAAAAAAAAAAGAAGCTGCCTCCCAGCTCTGACGTGGCCAAGGGCGCCCAACGAGTGCAGAACGCCCCTGCAAAGCTCCGGCTGCCGAAGCCTGCGGAGTCCTTTAACAAGGGGATCCGGGTATCATTTTAGGGTTTAGGGGTTTAGGGTTTAGGCGTTTAGGGTTTAGGGTTTAGGGTTTAGGGAACCAAAGGTTAACCTTTTTTATAATATAAGGATTCTATAGGGATTATACTACCCCAAAAGGTTAAAGGTTACCTACTCTACTACTAGGTTTCACAAGGGATCCTTTGGGTACTGCCCCCAAACAGTAGCAGTCTATAGTAGAGCTACTATTAAGGGCTTAATTTATAATATATCTATATTATACACCCTAAACCCTAAACCCTAATCCCTAAACCCTATACCCTAAACCCTAAACCCCACATTACCCTAATGCTCCTGGACCCCCGTAGTGAGATCCCAAACCTTAGCCCCGAAAGTCCAAACCCTAGAGTTTAGGGTTTAGGGTTTAGGGTTAAGGTTTAGGGTTTAGGGAGTTTCTTAGGAGCCTTAGGGTATTCAACTGTTACTGAGTGGAGTACCCAAGTAAAAGAACCGTGAAGGGGCTCCCTTGGGATCTATAGAGGTTCCTTAAAGGGCTCCTTTAATTAAAGGGATCTATAGGGGTTCCTTAAAGGGCTCCTTTAAAGGGATCTTTAGGGGCTCTATGAGGTGGGTTTCATGGGACTTAGTAACTGGAGTTATTAATCAGCCAACTAAGGACCATAAGGGCTCTACTGAAGGGCCCTTGGGGAGTCCTGGCAACTATACGGCTATTATTAGGGTAACTTATACTTATAATTACTTATAGCCCCAATGAAGGTACTTATAAAAATACCTACTAAGTTACTAAGCCCCATGATCCTCCAAGTAAGGTGTTCCTTTCAGCGGTACTTTTAAGGGTTCCTTTAAGGTTCCTTTCGGGTTTGGCGTTTGGGGTTTAGGGTTTAGGGAGTTCTTTCCTGGGCTTTTAAGAAACCACGGAGAAAAAAGGATAAACGTTTATTTCATAATGGTTCCTTTAAGAAAACAAGTATTAAAGTATGGTACTCAAAGCCCAGTTAATTGAGGGAAAGTTTGTGGAGAAAACGTTTTTGGATCGAAGTCTGTCTGCCAGGGCTTAACTTCAGATTCTGAAGATTGGGTCATAGTACTAGACCCTAGACCCTGAAGCTTACACCCTAAACCCTAAACGACTAAACCCTAAAACCACCCTTTCATGTGACTTTAAACGTTGATGGTATTTGTCGGCAATGGCGATTTCGGCTGTTTTCCTCCATTGCTGACGAAGAAACGGGCATTGCCGACGAAGCCTTGTGAATTCTCACCAATTGCCGACGAACTTCATCGGCAATGGCGATTTCTCTCGGGGCTTCGTAGGCAATGGTGAGGTGTGCGGCTGTACCTTTTGAGGCTTGTGTCATAGGGTATAAAGCTTACTCTAGGCTCGTATCGTGGGTCCGAGGATGATCCTGGTGTATCATAGGGTTTCAAAGCCTGGCTTGTAGCAGAACTTATTCTGGGCTGCATCATAAGATTTAGGGCTATTCTGGGCTTGTATCATAGGGTTTAGGGGTTGTATCATAGGGTTAAGGGCGTCGTCTCGGCTGCATCATTTGGCTGTATCGTCCGACGCCCCAATAAGCACAATTCTACTGTCAATTCTACTAGTCAATACGAACAGAGGTTGAGCCCCAACAAGCAAAGGATATTCTTATCGTCCCACACTGCAATAAGCGAAAGAATTCCATCAATACACGGTTTAGGATGCAAGCGCTTGAGTCTCTCTCAAGTGGGTTCGGGCTTTGGTTTAGGGCTGTTTTAGGGTTTAGGCTTCAAGGGGCATGGAGGACTGTCAAGGCCGTAGGGGTTTAGGGCTGCGCTGGAACCCGAGGACCCTCATAACCCTTGAAACCAAAAACCTGCAAGCCTCAGAAGGTGTGAAGAAGGTACCCTGGGCATCAAAACAGCCCAAAAGCCTTATATAGTATGGTCTTTGGGCCCAAAAGCCTTAATTTATGAGTCCTTAGATTCCTAGGGGTAGGTAGGAGTAAGGATCCCTTATACCAGGACTCCTTTTTATTTTGGGATTGCCCCTCATCCCACCCCTGGAGCCCTTTCACAAACCCTGTGCCCTCAAGCAAACGCCCGTCCGGCGCAAGAACCAGCGAGAAGTTGAGCTGATAGCGTAGCCTGGTTTCGGGCTTAGGGTTTAGGTTTAGCCTGCTTTGGTGTCTCTGAGGGCTCCTTTCAGGGCTCCTCTAGGGGTTCCTCAGAAGGATTTCAAGGGTTCCATAAGGGCTGAGGCGTTAGGGTTTCGGGATTTGGGTGGGTTCAGGGACGGGGGCTTTCGTGGAATTGGGGTTTAGGGTTTAGGGTTTAGGGTTCCTTTAAAGGGATCTATAAGGGATCCTTAAGGGTTCCTTTAAGGGATCTATAGGGGTTTAGGGTTTAGGGTTCAGGGGGCTTAGGGATTTGAGGCTTGGGGGTTGCGACTTGATATAGGAGCCTAAAACTCCGTGACACCCATTAGTCACAAGCCCTAAACCCTAAACCCTAAACCCTACCCTCTATACCTAGCCGATGGGGAATCTCGCTTCAACTTCTTTGATTCCCTGAGCACGAAACCCTGCCGCTTACGAATCGTCAGTTCAAGGTTTCGGGAGTTACGACCGATTACTGGGCTTTGAAGTAACCAAGGATTAAATAAAAAAACTTTCAATTTCATACCCTAAGGCTCCAAAAGGGGTTAGGGGCCTTCTGGGCGAGGGTTTCGGCTTTGGGGACTAAGGTTTGGGATTTCACTACGAGGGTCCAGGAGCATTAGGGTAATGATTCCTTTAAGGAGCGGGTGCCAAAAAGACAGAACCCAGATATTATCGTCTAGACCTCTACAAGCCACCAAAACACCTGGAAGGCGCAGGTCTCTCGACCCTGGCCAATATCCAGCAGACAAGCCCATTTCTCATAGGTTCTATACGGTTTCACTGGCTGCTTAAGTAAGGAATAGACCCCTTCAAATGTACAGTCAACTCCGTCCTATGAACTGGGCATCCTTGCTTCATAAAGGACTACCTAGACCCTGGAATGCACGACCCTAGTTTGGATAACCTACTTTATCTGTGGGAACCTATCGGTTGTAGTGTTCGTGATGTCGTTTGTAGGGTGTGGCCTCAGCCCAAACCTTTCCACCATTCAGTTTGCCAGCTCCGTCCTCATCGCATCCATGTCGCCGTCAACATCCCGAAGCTCGCGGAGGTGGGCATCATGTCGCTCTGCCAGCAGAAATGCAAGAGGTGTCGTCTGACTACGTGGAGGGTCATGGGAGTTAGTATGTATGGTTATAAGTACCTTAACTGGGGTTATAAGTAGTTATAAGTATAGTTACCTTAATTATAACCCTAGTTACTAAGTCCCATGATCCTCTAAGTAGTGCCCCTTCAGGCTTCGAAGGTCTTTGGGCTCTCTGCGTTGATACGCCCTCACGCCCGGCACCCTCCAGCCCATACGCGCTGAAGTGAAAGCTCCCTCTCTGGTGTTGTTTTGTTTTTGTCCCTCTGGGTGTAGGGTTTAGGGCCTAGGGTTTCAATCTGAGAAAGATCTTTTTAAATTCATGGACAAATCCTTAACTGAGGGGTTTCGGAGATTAAGGCTTGCTGCTGGTGAAGGTCGAAGATGCCCCGCCCAAGGCACCATACTACAGTGCCCGTATGAATCTCTCTGAATAATCCGTAAAGACGCCTGCAAAGCAACCCTTGAAGCGAGCCCCTATTCTAATCATAAAGGCCCCTATACTGACACCCTATGACACCCTCCCTGAAAGGAGCCCTATACAAATCTCGTTAGTCGAAAGCCTACTCTAATTATGCAAGCTAAACCCTATACCCTAAACCACTAAAGTCACTAAACCCTCAACTCTAAACCCTGACAAGGAACCCTAAACCCCAAACCCTCAACTCTGAACCCTAAAAAGGAACCCTAAACCCTAAGCCCTATTAAATTGTTTAAGTGAAGTCGAGATGCCCCGCCCAAGGCCCTTCGCAGCGGCAACCCTTTGGCTCCTTCCCCGCACGGCCCGATTTCGGGATTTTGCTCCATTCAGGGTTTAGGGTTTAGGGGTTTAGGGTTTACCTTAAACTACCAAACCCTACTTTTTTGTAGGTTCTTATTGTGAACCCTAGTATGGAATTTATAGGGACCCTACAAAAAAAGTAGGTTTTGGTAGGTAGGTAGGGTTTACGAAACGGGTCCAAAAAGGCTCAAAGTTTCTACGACAGTTTAAATTTTTGCCATGGCCGAGCTAAGTCTAAGTCTGGAAAGGGGAGTTTCCGCTGTTCGGGGTAAACGGTTCAAAGCTTTTGCGGTTCTTTGATTGGCGAGATCGAGGGGTTTCTGATCTTTTTGCTTTTTGACGGGCCCTCTAGAGGACTAAAGGAATTGGTTTTACCCTAAACCCTAAATCCTTAACCCTAACCCTAAACCCTAAACCCAAACCTTCAAGGACCCCCCCCCCCAAAAAAAAAAAAAAAACAAACCATAAAGGACCCATTACAGGATCCCAGAACTGGTTTTCTTAGTTGCTGAGTTCATAAGCCCCCCAAAGTGTACACTTTCAGTTTTACAGTGGGTAATATTACCCCAAAAAGTGTAAAGTGAATCCACTCAGCTACTAAGCATAGCTGGTTTTTGCTGTGGGCTCTCAACTTGAAGTCCTGATCGGCTAATGAAGCTTTGCCCTTCGTGTCGGTCTTGGGGTTGAAGGTTTAGGGGTTTAGGGTTTTAGGGTGTAGGGGTTTAGGGGTTTAGGGGTTTATGGGTTTAGGGTTTAGGGTTGAGGGTTTAGGGTGAACCCCAGAGAGTCGGGACATGAAGTTAGGGTGCTTGGTGCTGGGATCCCGTATACTTTGTCTGAAAGGCATGAAGATAATGATGTTCCAACTTTCTGGCCTCAAAGGGGTGAGGATGGGTTAGGATGTAGGGTTAGGGTTTACGGTTTAGGGTTTACAGGAAAGGGTTCGAGGTCCTGGGTTTAGATGGGACTGTAATGTAAGTAGGATAGCTGCAATTAAGACCCAAACTAGAACCTTAAACTCAAAGCGTTGAAGCCTAAAACTCGAAATCGTAAAAGTTCGCAACCTTTTCAAATCCGCAAACCCTCCGAATATGAACTTTCAGAAGTTGTTCGATTCAGGGTTCAGAATAAAAGAAATTCGCAGGTTGGGGGGGGGGGGTTGGTCAGGCTTCACAGATTGGGAATCATATTCAGCACAGCCTGGTATCCGTGGATTTGGAGCTTGACGCCTGGGGAAGGGGTCTTGGTTTAGGGTTTAGGGTTTAGGCGGGTCCACCTACATTGCCGTTATGGAATTAAGCCACCCCGAGCAATTATTAGGGTCTTTTGGTGCCTAATTCCACAATGGTAGTGCATATGGACCCTCTAGGTAATAGGAACCTTAAACACTAAACCCTAAACCCCTCAACCCACTGAACCCTAGACCCTACACCCTAAACCCCTAAACCCTGGGCCAGACACGGGGACTTAGGGTTTAGAAGTTAACGCTCAATACAGGAGTTTGGGTTTGGGCAGGTTTGGCTGCGAGCTTTAGCAAGGACTTGCAGCCCGGAAGTTCGGGGCTTACGTCCGAATTCGGACCCTTTGTGCTTGGCTAAAGAAATGGAGGGTCCTGCATCGGCGAAGAGATGGACAGCTCAGCGATCCTGGGCTCTTTTTCCCGAATCATCTTGCTAAGGGGTTTAGGGTTGGGGGTCTAGAGTTTAGGGGCTCTAGGCCCGGTCTAGGTTACAGCAAGCCCCATAAAGTTGGAAACCGGATTAAGGCCAAATAGTGCTGGGATTCCCTATACATTACTCTTAAGGACTGAGGGTATGGGGTTTCCAACTTTCGGGCTTCTACTGTATTAGGTACTGAGGTTTAGGGCCGGATCTCTCAGGTCGCTCGCCTTGGGATTCCCAGGAGGAAGCCACAAGAGGCCTCCTCTGCCTCCTGTCCCGCTTGGGCCAACTACCCAGAGCCTCCAAAACCCCTTAATTAAGGAATATACCTTAAATCTAACTAGGGTTCCTACTATAATTGTCGCGGAATATTCCTTAGTTAACGGGTTTTGGAGGCTCTGGGTACTGGCTTCATGGTGCACCACTTCGACCGTGAAGCGGTCATCCCGCAGCTCCGGGAAATCTCCGCCGTTCTCGCCTCAGTGGGGCCAGCCCTGTTCGAGGAGTGGCGTGAGAACTCGCGTTTCCCCTGCAAACCCGAAACTCTAAACCCTAATTCGGTACCTACGCATTCCCAATCCTCAGGTGGATGGGCTTATCAGCCTGCAAGCCTCACTAAATGGCACCCGCTGCTGCGATAAGTTTGTGACGCTTGCCGCGAATTTCTGGTCCTCGAAGTTCGCATAGCACGTTTTGCACCACCAGGATCGCGGGTTTTGACGTGCACGTTGACATTTCAATCTGTGTGTAAAACTACATTTCAGTTCCGCCTACCCCAGCCCCCTCTGCCACTCAGCCATGGCGGCGATTTTTTGCATGTAGGATTTCGGATCGCTGCCTATACCTAGGGTTCCTATAAGGGATCTATAGGGTTTAGGGTTTAGGGTATTCTAATACCCCCTTAATTAAGGAATATAGCTTAAATCATAATATGAACCCCCTTATAATTTACGGTATATTCCTTAATTGCTCTCTGGGTACAAATTCCGGGAGTTGAGAGAAGCCAAACGAGCCTAAGGGTGTAGCTTAGTGGTTTAGGGTGCAGGGCTTGTTGTGTTGTTTAGGGTTTAGAACGGTTTAGGGTTTAAGGGTTTAGGGGTTTAGGGTTTAGGGGTTTTGCGTTGACCCCCCAACTACCCTCTAATATACCCCAAATACCTACTATTCAGGGCCGTCGGGGTCATGGGGATTTAGCGATAAACCTTCTTTAAACATCGGGAAACCTAGGGAATTACAAACATAATGATGCATTCAGGCACCTAAATTACACACAGAAGCCCTGAACCACCAAACCGATCGCCTCCAAGTGATGTAGTCGACATTGCCACTCACCGCTGGGACGATGAAGAAGCCCACCCAAGATCGTGCGCCAGGCACCATCGGAGGGCGCTATTCGGCAGGGCTTTAAAGTGTAAGGCTCAGTGGGTTTAAGCTTGCGGGGTCTAAGGTTCTCAGAGACTCCGAAACCTAATGCAGGAATCTGAAGATAGCCTACGAAAGATCAAGGATCAATACAAACCTAGATCTTCGAGCTTTAGATGTCTCTATAGCCTCGGTGGCGAAAGGATGGGAACGCTTCGAGCCTTGGGTTTGCCGCTTTGCGGTAAGACGTTCGGAGGCCCCCCCCCAAGTTCGCGCCATCATTTCCAAACATAATGTAGGAACCTGATTAAGAGACCCTGGCCCTATATACCAAAATAATAGGATTCATAAAAGGAACCCTAATAAAGACCCAGGGTTTCTTATTCAGGTTCCTGCATTACAGCCCATGCAAAGTGGCATCGGGACCACACTCAGTGTACGTTCAGGGTGGATGGTGTCTGGCAGCGGTATAACTGGGTGTTCAAGGTTACAGTCTCCTCCAAGACATCTGTGCTGGTTTTGAATGACCGTCTGGACCTAAAGCGTAGTAGAGCCGAAATGCGACGACCGAGATCATGGGTCGGAAATTGCGCGGTTAGGGTTTAGGGGGTGGTGTTGCCTTTGTGTGCAATGATTCTGGTCCGAGGCTTTAGATAGCACCTGAAGTCTTGCTTGGGGCTTCTGAACAGGAGCTTGCCGTACAAGACCAAATAACTCAATGACAGGGTTTTCGGCACCTTAATCAACTCAGAGTAGAGCATGACTAGGGTACTGATAACCACAGAAACACAGTTTCGGATATGTTCGGCGACCCTAAACCCTAAGCCCCAAACCCCCAACCCTGAACCCTAAACCATAGAAACCCTAAGCCTTGAACCCTATTCATACAGACCCTGGCCCTGGGGAGTTCTGGCTTCCCAAACATTTGACTATGATACGATACTGAACTCTTTGACATCCCCTTTGGGGCCGTTTAGGAATCCTTAAGGGTTCCTTTAAGCGATCCTTAAGGGTTCCTTGAAGGGATCCTTAAGGGTTCCTTAAGGGATCCGAAAGGTGTCCTTTAAGGGATCTTGGTTCCTTTAAGGGATAGGACCCTTAAGATAATCTGTACTACAGAAAAGTGCTTGGTTGCCCCAAAAAGCGACCGGAAACGCCAATGCCAAACTCTCCATCCAAAACTCGTCTGAGCCCTAAACACTAGCCTCGGCTTAAACCCCCTAAACCCCAAACCCCTAAACCCTAAACCCTTCTGTAAACTTACTTGGATGACCCGGCGGACCAAGTAACGGTCAGGACTGACCTTGCACAGGGCTCAGCGTTTAGTATGGGGACCTTCATGATGAGGTAATGTTTAAGGCCCCCCCACACACGACCCCCCCCCTCTGCACTCTCCTCGTATTTCTCAGCTTCCCCTTAAGTGGAGCATGCCGGCTGTTCTTCAGCCGGCATGCATCAACAGGAAGTCAACCGCTGGCAGCAGCAAGGTTTAGGGTCTAGAACTCGCGTTTCCGATGGTTCTGCTAGCACTGGGTTTTCGGGGTCTAGGATTTACAGTATCTTGAAGCCCTAAAAGGGGCCTAAACCTCAAAGCTGCAACCGCAAACCTGACACCCCTGAGCCATACTGAGAAAGAACTTGGCCCTAAGCCCCCAAACACCAAACTCCTAACGGCTAAAGGCTTCCTGGTTATGGTTTCCTTGAAAAAGTGGGTTCTTGCTGTCCTGAAGCCGAAACTAAGGCGTTCCGCGTGCATCCCACTTTGGGGAATTGCATCACACACCTTCCATGGTTTAGGGTTTAGGGTTGGGGGTGTAGGGTTTAGCTATAGGGTTTGGGGTTAAGGGCTTGGGTGGTTTAGGATTTAGGGTTTAGGGTTTAGACTCTAGACAGTTTCGGACAAGTTGGAACTCGTGGTTTCCGGGTTTTGGGTTTGCTGGGAGGGTCTGGGTTAAGGTTTAGGGCGTAGGGTTGAAGGCTTCTATCAGGCTTGAAATTGGATGATGCTGCTACGAGGTTTGAGGGAGGGTTAGAGGTTGAGCATATAGGACTGATGTCCGGGTTTAGGGTTTCAGGTTGGGTATTACCTTAGGGTTCGGGGTGGATGGCTTACATCATGGACATGGGTAGTTCTCCAAAGTAGGATCCCTTTGGGGGATATTATTTGGGACCTAAACAGAACTACCCTATAGTACCTTTATTTGTTATAGAAGCACTTATAGATACCTTTAAGGAACCCTAAAAAGGGACCTGTAGAGAACTACCTGCATAACTTGACATGCACGCCGCGTGTAACTCAAACTCCTCACTCCTCCCTACGAAAGGCAAACCAAGACCACCCCTCGATCTACCTAGAGGGTCCGAAGCACCTATATGGTGGAATATCGGGCTTCAATAATAAGAATTGAAATAAGGTTTCAAGAGGAGGAATTCCTATTATGACTTGGGAAGGTATCCATGAGAACAGTACCCTTTGCGCTTGGCATGGCCTGCTGCCTGAGCCCAGTCAGTTCCACTGTCTCCACTCGAACAGTCGTGCTTTGTCGAAGCACTGGAGGACACTGCTTAATGTAGGAACCTGATTAAGAAACCTTGGGCCTTTATTGTGGTTCCTTCCAACTACTATTTGGGGGGTTATAGGCCCCAGGGTTTCTTAATCAGGTTCCTACATTACCTGAGGGGCTGAGTACCCTAGCCCAAAAAAGGTTACCCTTTTGAATTATAGTGGGATTATAGAAGCCCCCAAAAGGTTAAAGGCTACCTACTCAGCCCCTACATTAGCTCGAGACGCAAAGACGAACGCTGTGTCCACCTATAGTAGAAGCCAGAAAGTTGGAACATCATTCTCCTCATGCCCTTAAGGTAAAGTATAAGGGATCCTAGCACGAATCCTCCTAAACCCATGTTCCAACTTTCTAGGGTTTACTATAATCCCTAAACCCTAAACCCCTAAACCCTAAACCCCTAAACCCTAAACCCTAAACCCCTAAACCCCATGTTCCAACTTTCTGGGATTCGCTGTAATGGTAGCGCCATCGGGAGGAAACCCCCAGTTTCTGCATGACCCCCCAGAGCCTCCAAAACCCCTTAATTAAGGAATATACCTAGGGTTCCTTTAAAGGGATCTATAGGGTTTAGGGGATTCTAATATCCCCTATATTAAGGAATATACCTTAAATTATAATCGGAACCCTAATTAGAATTAAGGTATATTCCTTAATTAAGGGATTTTGGAGGCTCTGGGCCAGTGCCTTCACATGCGACTGCATGCAGGCGTATTCTAGGGGCCTTAATAATTAGAATAGGGTTTGGGGGTATAGTATACTAGAACTATAATAAGGAACCCCCAAAACCGTGCTCTAAGTCTTAAGGCCCCTACATTACGGGGACCAGCGGCTGTCCCGCTCCTTCTGGGCGAGGCTTCGCCCAGTAGGACTTAGCTGTACGCGGCGCAATAGTAGGTGGCAGTCAGTAATTTCAGCACCGTGGAATACAACAAGGGCCCCCAAACCGTAAAGCCCTCAGAACCCCATGGTTCTAGAATCAAGACTTCGCGATTTCGGAATCATAGGAAACCCCAAAACAGCACTTAAACAAACACCCTTAGGTTGGCTACAATTCTCTCTTTAAGTACGCGTACAAGCATACCCCTCCCAACAGTTCATGTTTGGGTACTTTTCCAGGAACCCTTCAAGGGCCCTTTAATCGACCCCTCATGGTCCTTATTAGAAGGTAGTTGGGGGTCTAAGTATAGGACTTTCAGACATGAACTACCCTTACAGTACCCTTCTAGAAACCCTTATGTATGGTTGTCAAAATTATGGTCCCTTTTTGGGTCCTTAATATAGTACGGCACCAATTATTTAGGGTACCCAAAAAGGGACCCTAATTTTGACAACCGCCCTTATAGATCCGAAACCAAAATTTCAGGGTGGGGCCTGATTGCTTTACCAGGGATTTGGGCCGCATTCGGTCCTCATGGTTTCGGGCTCCTCAGAGAACCCCAAACCCCTTGATTAAGGAATATACCTTACAGCATAGTATTGAGGGTTGGGAGGTAACACCCTTGTAGTTAATAGTTTAAAGAATCTTCCTTGATTGGGGGTGTTGGACCCTCTGAGTCGCGAGCGAGCAGCTTACCTGCGACTCCGATGACCTACTGTTTTAAGTCTACCCTATTTGTGTGTGGGGTGTGCGGCTGAAGGCAAAACCTGTGAACCATGCCGAAAAATGCCCTGCTGCTGAGACTTTCGGATGTTGTCCTACACTACGGAACTCTATCGACTCATACGGTTGATGGACAAAATCCTGCATTACCCATTATAAGGAATATACCATAATTCCCATAGTTTAGGGTCCTTAGGGTCATGCAGGATTTTGTCCATCAACCGTATCACCAAGCCTATGGCAATCCTGCATCGCAAGAGCTCCCGACTAAACAGCGAGTGAGTGCTGTTCATGAACCTCGAACTCACCTACAGTTCAGGGGTCAGTGCCTAGGGCTCAGGGTTTCGGAATGGGGTTGAGGGCTGTAGGGTTAGGGTTATGTAAGGGGTTTAGGGCGGTAGGGTTTAGGGCTGTAGGGGTCTAGGGCTTAGCGGTTTAGGGGCTTAGGGCTTAGGGCTTGGAGTTCAGGGTTTAGGGCCTAGGGTGTTTAGTTTAGGGTTTTAAGGCTGAGGCTTCAGGGTTTAGGGCTTAGGGTTTGGAGCTTAGGGCTTAAGGCTTAGAAGGTATTCAGAAGGAGGCCTATCTACACTCACCAAAACGGTAATATAAACCCTACTTACTTTGGGGTCCTTATAATAAGGATCCTACTAATTTAGGCTAGATTAGGGTCCCCTATTTTCGGAAACCTTCATTTCGTGCGACCCCCCTTTTCCGGCCTGTTTTCGTGGTGATAAGCCTCCTGCGTCTTCAATCCTGCGTCGAGGCGGGAGTTTCCGGAAATCAGGGGTACCTTCTTTCTGGTCCTGACAATGAGGATCCTACTATTTGGGGTACTATATGGGAGTTTCCGGAAATGAGGGGTTCCTTCTTTCTGGTCCTGATAATAAGGATCCTACTATTTGGGGGACTATATGGGGGTTTCCGAAAATTAGGGGTACCTTATTTTGGGTCCTTATAATAAGGATCCTACTATTTGGGGTACTATATTAGGGTCCCCTAGTTTCGGAAACCCCCAGGTATACAACAGCTTACGGCTTCGGCTGAGGGGCGCATGGGGTGTTAGCGCTTTAGGGTTGGTTTGCAGCCTAGGCTCACTTGAAATGTCTGGGGTAGTGTGCCAGGTCATGGGTAAGCCATAAAGGTGCTGCGAACCCGATTCACCCCATGTTACTACCTACACACTCCCTAAAAACCCAAAAGCCTAAACCCTGAATCCCAAACCTTATAAACCCTACCTTAACCCTGAAGAACCTACCTTTTTAGGGTTCCTTATTATGATTTCCTTATATAAGCCCTCAAAAAGGTAGGTTCTTCAGGGTTAAGGTACACCTAAACCCCTAAACCCTAAATCCCAAACCTTATAAACCCCTAACCCCTAAACCCTAAACCCTGAATCATAATAAGGAACCCCAAAAAAGGTAGGTTCTTCAGGGTTAAGGCACACCCTAAACCTCAAAACCTCGACCCCGAGACCGATGATGCTCATACAGCTGCTAGCAATGAGAAGACAGCGACTAGTAGTCATCATCTGGTCATCATCATAAGTAAGAAGATAAAAAGACTTTGAATGAATAAGAACTTCCCTGATAGTCCCCATGACGAATACAGTGAGACTAAATATGTCCCGAAACCCCGACACACTAAGCCAACACAAAATCGTACAAACCATTTAAAACCCTAAAACACCGCATCCTAATTCGACAGGCCCCTACATTGCCCTGAACCCAAAAAAATCTGAAATCCCTGAATAAGGAATACACTTGAAAATATAACAAAACCTTGAAAATATTTACGGTATATGCCTCAATTAAGGGATTCTGGAGTCCATGGGAAACCCTACAGGCCCATAAACCCTAAACCTCCGCACTTCTAAACCCTAAACCCTAAACCCTAAACCCAAAACCCTAAACCCAAAACCCTAAACCCAAAACCCTAAACCCTAAACCCTAAACCCAAAACCCTAAACCCTGGACCTGAAACCTCCACAGGTTCCCCCTGAGCTCTCATAGATCCCGTAAAGACGTAGTTGCTGAGTTCATAAGCCCCAAAAAAGTGTACACTTTTAAACTGGGTTTAGGGTTTAGGGTTTAGGGGTTTAGGGTTTAGGGGTTTAGGGTTTAGGGTTTAGGGCCCAAAAAGTGTACACTTTTAATCTGATAGTGGGTAATATTCTCCCCAAAAAGTGTGTAAAGTGTATCCACTCAGCTACTGAGAAGCCCTTAGAGGGACCCTCATTGAAACCCTTCACCCTGGGCATCAAAACAGCCCGAAAGCCTTATATACCTACTTGTCGGGTATCATGGGGAACCAAAGGCTAACCTTTTTCATCATATTAGGAATATGTAGGGATTATACTACCCCAAAAAGGTTAAAGGTTACCTGCTCTACTACTATGTATAGTATGGTCTTTGGGCCCAAAAGCCTTCATATATGAGTCCTCAGATTCCTCGGGTCAGGAACCCGATACCCTAAACTCGACAAAACAACACCCCAAAACCCTTAAACCCCAAGACCCGCAAACCCCCAAACCCCAAATCCCGCTAGTATCTCCCTAAACGGAACCCTTACTGAAACCCCGAATCGAACCCTTTAAACAGCCCTCATACCTTAAAGGAACCCTTACAGAATCCTTCCCTCACCCTAAACCTTAAACCCGATAAGAGCCTTGATACCAAACCCCGAACCCTCAACACCCCACAACCCCAAACCCTAAACACCCCTACTTAAACCCCCCAACTACCCTCTAATATACCCTAAATTTCCACTATTAAGGACCATAAGGGCTCAATGAAGGGGCCATTGGGGGGTCCTGGTATATCTCCCCAAACCCACCCTAAACCCTGAACACGCTCTATATCTCCCGTAAGGGAGCCCCTGCAGATCCCTTGAAGAGCCGAGGCCTCCTCGTCCTCGTCATCGAGGACCGAACCTGAGAAGCTCCGGCGACGGATTTTTGAGTTGGGGGTTACCCGGTTTAGGGTTTAGGGTTTAGGGTCCAAGTACCTAATTATCATATACTCTCTAAAATAGTAACCTACATAACTACTATCCTAAACCCGAGTACCTAACTATTGGGTCCTTTGTACCCTTAGGGTTACTTAAGAGTCCCTATAGGTTCTTTTAATGTAGTGGGGCGAAGGTCCAGCCGATGATCGGCATACGCTAAAGCCGTCACTTACGGAACTGCCACATCTACCACATGGGTGGTTGTCAAAACTATGGTCCCTTTTTGGGTCCCTATTACAATACGGCACCTATTATTTGGGGTACCCCAAAAGGGACCTTAATTTTGACAACCACCCACATGAAAGCCCTCTCACTTCTCACCTGCCTTGTTCAAAAGCCCTGGTTCAGTCCACAACCTCAGGATTGCGACGACGAAACGGCCACTCACGCACATGGCCCCCGTTGCCGAACTCGCCGTTCACCGCTTCTGGGAGACGTCGCCGAGCTCGTAGATCACCAAGACACCGACGATGAACAGTCTCTACCACCTCGCCGCCCATGGATCCACTCCCACCTTCCGTCGCTGTTGTCCCCGGCAAAACACCACCAGCCAAAGTCCCATCGGAGCAGGTGCTTCTTCTTCATGAGCAGCAGGTTCATCTTCTTCACGTACAGCATTCCGTGGCTTAAACAAGGGCTGACTCTGCATGCTTAGGGTTTCGGGCTTGGGGTTTAGGGTCCTTCCAGTGGATCCTAAAAAAGGGATCCATGAGGGTTCCATTAAGGGAGATGTAGGGAGGTTTGGGGGAGTCGAGGGTTCGGGGGTTTTGGGCGGAAGGGTTCTTTAAAGGGATCCTCAAAAGAGATCTATCTATAAAGGTTCTATAAGGGGGTTATGAAGGCAGGTTCCTGAAAGTTAGATTAGATGTACAGGGGGGTTAAGGTTTAGGGTGTTGGGGTTTTGGGTTTAAAGTCGGGACCTTAGCAGAACCTCAACTGCAAGTCCCCCACCCCAAGAACCCTGGTGCCCTGCACTGCTGAATCCCTCAACCCTACCCCTACGTATACGCTGAACCACCAAACCCTTAAACACACCAAATCCCTAAACTCCGAAGCCCTCAACACTCCAAAGGATAGAAGTACCACCAAACCCTGAAATGTTGAAACTCCAGCCCTAAACCCTGAGCCCTAGTCCCGACCCCTTGAAAGCACCCAACTCCTTTCTTGGAGATGCCTGCATAGCTACATTGAGTTTAATGGATGTGCTGATGCTATACACTGGTAGGGGAACCGCCAAAGAATGATAGTATTTGTTCTGCAACAACCTATCAAGCCTCTCTGGAGCCCTATAGCACCCTTGCAAGAACGTTCAGAACCCTAAAGCCATGAAGACTAATATCACTTCGACCACTACGAGACCTTGCAAGACCCTGTAAAAGCACTGATAAGTCTCTGTCAGGAAGTTTCAGGGTCCTATATGTATAAGCCTACATATCCCTTTAGCAGCACATGACGATAGAGCCTTGCAAAACCCTTGTGGAACCTTATAAGATCCCGTTGAACCAATACTATCCCTTACTACACCTTTAAGGAACCCTAAAGAATACTGTTAAGGCCACTACATTACAACCCTAAACCCAAGAACCCTTTCAGAACCCCTATCATTAGGAATCTTTGTAGAAACCCCTAAAACCTAAACCCTAAACCCCTCGAACTTAGAAATATTGAGGCCGTTAAACCCTAAACCCTGCATTACAACCCTAAACCCAAAACCCCTACACCTTTTGAAGCTGGAAAAGTTGAGGGACCGAATTTCTTAATGGTACTACATACACAGCCTCTAGGATAGGAACCTTCAAGGCCCCTTTCGGTGACCTCCTGGGATCTTGTTAAGGAAGTTAGGTTACCCTAATAGGGGTCTACAGTAAATAATATGGTTTAAGTTACCCTAATAGGGGTCTGCAGTGAATAATATGGTTTAAGTTACCCTGATAGGGGGTCTACAGTAAATAATATGGTTTAAGCTACCCTGATAGGGATCTACAGTAAATAATATTTTTTAAGTTACCCTGATAGGGATCTACAGCAAATAATATGGTTTAAGTTACCCCAATAGGGATCTACAGTGAATAATATGGTTTCTTGTTATTGTAACTTAAATTGAATTCCTTAACAAGAACCCAGACTCCAGAAGCTTGGTTCCCGGCTCTCCTCGGGCGGAATGCCCTGGGCCGACTCGGCTTAGCTTAATCATGTGGCTGGTGCCGTTCTGAACCAGAATAGAGGTTCGGGGGTCGGTCTGGGGTTTAGGGGTTTAGGGGTTTAGGGGTTTAGGGGTTTAGGGGTTTAGGGGTTTAGGGTTTAGGGTTTAGCATGGGGTTTAAGGTTTAGGGTGGGTGTATTGAGGTGCTACTCAAACGTTTCTTAGTAGCATAAGCAAGACTGGTGCCTTTACGAATCAGGACGGGGTTTGGGGGTATATTCTGGTACACCTTCATGAAGAATGCTGGTTTCTGATGCGGGAAGGTGGTTTTCACGACCTTATGAAAGTGGTATAGAGTTTGTGGGGTTACATGGGGTTTTATAGGGTTGTTTGGGCCTCCGCCCCGAACCCTGTGAACGCTGCACCTTAAGCGCTGCGAACCCTGAAGCCTGTCAACCCCTAATACCTCCCTAGACGCTGACATGTCGCACTGGATCCTAACCATACAAGTAGAACGAGCTGGCCGAAAACCCTAAACCCCAAAACCCTTAACCCTGAACCCTTAACACCAAACCCTAAACCCTAAAGACAGGGCTTGAGGCTTAGGGTGTGTGGACAAGTTTAGGGCTTAGGGGTTGGGGGTTCCTGGATTCCATAAACCCTAAACCCTAGAAACACCAAAACCCTAAAAATCGCACATATCCTAAAAGTCCTGAAAACCTAACGCCACTAGAGCTTGAATTCTAGGACTCATCGCTGAGCCCATCGCCAGCAACATGAGCTTCCTCTCTCGACCGAGCCTGCAAGGTCACTTCTTAGGGATGTAAGGCTTTCGTTTGATAGCCCCTTATCGTCTGCATGACGACTTGGGGCTATGATTTGGGGTTTACCTTAACCCTGAAGAACCTACCGTTTTAGGGATCCTTATTATGATTTCCTTATATAAGTCCTTAAAATGGTAGGTTCTTCAGGGTTAAGGTAAGGTTTAGGGTCTAAGGACCACAGCTCTTGAAACTGAGCCTCTGAGCTGTAACACAGGAAGTTATACGAGTCTTCTGGGACTTTTGCGGCTTTACACAGATGCTGTAAGGCTTTATAAGGCTTCATGTGGGGCTCCTCAGTAATCAAGCTGACCTCTTCGTTAAGGCAACTCCTGCCGAGTGCAAAACTGAATAATAGGATCAGAGTTTAGAGTGTTTACGGTCGGGGATGTAAGCCCATTTAGGCAGATTCAATCACGGTCTGGCATCTTTGGTGGGTTTAAGGTTCAGTGTGTTTTCCAGGCCGTTTTGGGTCTAGGGTTCTGGGGTATAGTGATTTTAACAGCATAGTTCCCAAAACAGTGATAGAGCACCGGCCATGACGACCATAACGACCAAGACAAGAACGACCCCTAGGATCACCCAGAAGCACCGTGACGACCACGACGACCCTTAAACCCTACAACAGACCCTAGACCTTCAACCCTGACACCTTACTCTGTTCCACGAAGCCCGACAAAAACCTGATCCTAAGCCCTAAACCGTAAGCCCTAACCGAATCCGGTACGTTACTTATAACCCCAACGGAGGTACTTATACATATATTTACTAGGTCCAATGGCCCTAAACCCCAAACCCTAAGCCGTAAGCCCTAACCCTAAGGGTGCAAGGGACCCAATAATTAGGTCCTTAGGTTTCGGATAGTAGTTATGTAGGTTACCAGTGGGAGAGTATATGATTATTAGGCACTCGGACCCTTAGGGTAACCGAAGCCGGTCCTCTGGTAGTAGGTCTTCCTCTCGTATTGGACTTCCCAACTCTCCACCTTGCCGGCTTTTGAGCTGAGGGGTTTCTTTTTTTTGAGGGTGCATCGGCCTTTCTCTCTCCGCCAGCCTCAAGAGGCCTACACCAAGACGGTGTAGGGTGTAGGGTTTAGGGTTTAGGAGTTTAGGGGTTTAGGGGTCTAGGGTTTAGGGTTTAGGAGTTTAGGGTTTAGGGTTTAGGGTTCCTATAACCCAGAGGGTCCATATACACTACCATTATGGAATTAGGTCCCAAAGACCATCCTTGTTACGGGTTTGGGGACCTAGTAATTCCATAATAGTAGCACATATGGACCCTCTATAACGGATCTATAATGGGCGTTGAAGAATGCGGATTCAGTGTTTGGGGCTTACAGGCTTGACCTTTCAAATTAGTGTACGGACCCGTGGTCCGGGGTCTTCGTTTTAAAGTTGAAGGTTTTAGTGTACAAGGCTGGGTCCCCCAAGTTGGGCATACAATGGACAAGGGGACGGGGTGGATGACACAGGCAGGAAAGAACCAACCCTAAACCTAGAACCTTAAACCCTAAGCGTAACCTCTACACCTTAAACCCCTAAACCCCTAACCATAACCCTTAAACCCTAACCTCCAAACCTGAAACCCTAACCCTAAACAATAAACCTTGAACCCAAAACCCGAAGCGCTCGGGCAGTAAGAAAGCGGACAGGCAACGGAAACTTCTAGGACCTGCAAAAGCGAGGAGTGTCCGAACGCATGGATTGCGATCTCTAGCGTAGGGGCCAGAATAGGGGTTTGGGCTCGTTTTGTAGTATAATAATCACAAGGAGCCCTGCATAGCAAATACTGTTGGCAATTATTGAGGCTTCTATCCCAGAGGGTCCATATACACTACTATTATGGAATTAGGTTACCAAGACCATAGTGGGGATGGTCTTTTAGGGCCTAATTCCATAATAGTAGTGTATATGGACCCTCTGGGTCTATAGTCGTGGCATTTTTGAAGTCTAGAGAAACTCAGGGGGCCAGGGGTTTGGCAGCGGCCTTCATGGCTAGAATAATATTCCTTACAGCGTCCCTTCTTGTGCTTAAATTTGCATAGTATACCCCAAACGCTAGTCTAAGTCTTGATGCCGTATATTGGGCTTGAGAGGCTCAGCGACTAGTGCCGAAAGCTGTGCCCACTATCGAACCATCACAGACTGAGGCGTGAAGGGTTACTGTAGGGTTTATGCAGGGCTTCGGGCTTAGGGTTTAAGGTTTTTTGTGGGGGGGGCGAGGGCGGGGTGGGGGGGAGG